>JASAMV010002953.1:0-16183 GCA_030248065.1 Rhynchonema sp. JSB1_4
ACATTGCCTGTTACCAACGTTGAATGTTTCAAGTTTTAACACTGAGGTCTCACACTGAGCTGTCGACCGAGCTTTCCACCGACCCTCACCCAACCGACCTCTACACCGTTTCGAAAATATCACCCTTGAGATTGTAAATGACACACAAATGAAACAGCTACGACCATTCGATCCCAATCCGTTGCTAGTGGATGGTCTGCACAACATGACCGTTCATCAACGAATGTCGCGTGGAGGCAAAATTCCATGCACTCCGACCCTGAGTGATCGTGCCATTCGCACGCTGAAACATTAGCTTCGGTAGGGTGTTCGGGTTCGGGTGTTGGGCATCTATGTATATCTGGAGTCCTGACGGTATAGTCCGTCCATCAGCTCATGGCACTTTTGTTTGGGAGGTTCAGGTTCCGTTGCGAAAAATTGTTCCTCCGCAACGCAATATCAGAGAATACGGCGCACAAAAATAAAATAAAAACCAATTTCTCTTTCTTTTCTTTTTCGTAAGCCAACCGGAACCGGAACAGCACTGGATCCTGTCAAGCTTTTCAGCTGACAAAAAGTGTCATGAGCTGATAGATGGACTATACCTGGTGATCCGTCCGGCCAGGCCTTATTTGATCAGGTAGCTTTTGGCCTATACAGGACAAACCATGGCCATCGTGTTTGATACCAATATTTTAGATTGTGATATGCCCCTCTCCCTCGGGTGTCGCACGATTGGCTGCATTTTTTGCCAGTCCCGTTTTCGCAATTTTATTTCGAACTTATATTTTTCTCGCACGCAATGAACAAAATGCGCCCCACTGACAACATTCAGATTAGTCATATACAATGCAACATAATAATATAACAAATACCGATGAATGGTTTTGCATGGTGGTTGTCTTTCCATAAAGAGTGTCGAAATATGCACAGGTACTTCCGGACCACCCTATATGATTACTCACTGCCTGCTGTTGTTGTTGCTGTTGTGTACCGCCGGGTGTTGGCAACGGCGTAGCTGGCTCGATCACAATGTGAACTTTGGGAGGATTGTTGATTGAAACATTATTATGATGAGTGACAGTCAGAATAGCCGGCGGCGTGGCCGATGTACTCCCTCCTCCACTGGTCGAAGCGGAGGAGGAGGTGGAAGAGGTTGACCTTTGCTCTTCGTGGAAAACCTCGTCGTCGTCAATGAACCCAATTGTGGCCAGAAACGACGGTGAGGTGATCGATTCAGTCAACATGTGGCCGTGTTGGTGACGTGGCAATGGCAGTGTGGTCTTGGTGGTGGTCAGGACCTCATCAGTGTGGTCCCTGTCAGTGGTGGTGTCGCCACTGCCACATAGCTTGCCACCTACACCACTGCTGCTGCCTCCTCCACAGCTGTTGGTGAATAAACGCTGAATGGCCCACATGCATTAATATGGTTCGATTATATTCGATTCGATTACTTATTCGTAATATTGTGTGAGACTGTAATTGGGTGGGCAGAAAACGTATAGATTGACACACAGGAAACCGAACAGATAAAGATTGAGATCGGAATGAGATATTTGGGCGGGTGCCTATGCGTGGGGCAATGAAAAACGCAACAACCCACAACGTTGATTCATTTCGGAACGCTCGTGCGCTTGTGTATGTTTGGGTCGGTGATCCAAACCAATGTGTAAATGCGCAAAACAGCGCGCGCACATACGAAATAAATGTGCACATTCACAGATTGATAGAAAACCACAAGCACATGCGCTCTGGGCCGTGCTGGGTGATTGGTGATTCCGCACACACGTACCTACAGTACATGTGCACCAAGTAGGTCCCTCATGGGTAACTCGAACGACATCAAAGTGTCCAGAACAGGAACCCAAGACCAACTTGGTGTTCATATCTATACATGCACAATGATGAATGACGTGCAGCACTAGCAGCAAACAATGGGGTGACAACGACTGAAATGTGAATGCACAATGTGTGTGTGTCAACAGGATTTGTGCATGAATCACACACAACAGGCAAACACCTGCACGCTGGCTGGACTGTTGGGAGATGTGTGTGGTCGCGGTCTTGTCCGCCCGCGCGCCCGCGGTCGGGGACCGGCACAGGAAAACGTTTTCGAAGAACCAGCGATGAAACATCTCCTTGCTTAAGCACTGATTCGAAGAAAGGCGTTGCGGAAGAATAGGGTAAGCATAAATGAAAACACATTCACTAACGAGAGATGCGTGTGATTCGTTCATGTTTCACACCATCCCAGAAAAGCATATTGAGCAGCCTTATTGCGGGAACATTCCGCAACCTCGCAACGTACACATTTGCGGTCGCACGTGCTGAATGGATGTGCTTAGATCTACATATAATAAATCTGTGGTTGACGGACGACCTTCCACGCCCATTCATGGAACAACCATAACATGGGGTCGTTCGGCTTGTCCGTGAGTTTGCAAGGAAACATAAAATGCACCATACGCGGTCAAAGCAGGCACCTGTCTAATTTTCACGGACACTGAGAAACCTGGACCAGGTGGAAAGGGTACCCAAACCCAACACAATATAAAAGTAAACTTATCGGCGTTTTTTCGAGTCAAGAAGATTGAAAATGTGCGCGCGCGGGCGCGAGAACACGGAAGCCGCACGCAAAGGTCAAACACAAACCTTCTAATCACCTTGTCTGTGACACAAAGCAGATCAAATGTCAACATATACGTCTGAGAAAAAGCAATGAATAGCCAAAGGCTTGATAAAGGAAACTTCGTATCGCAGAGGGGGAGGAGAATTGCGAGCCTAAAATAGAAACAAAAACGATCCTTGTAAACTGGGACAGTATCGCGAGCTATATGTATGTTGGTATCCGGCTTGCCATGTGGGTGACTGATAGCTCTCCCTCTTATTGTATGAGTATGACATGCAAATAATTCTGGCATGTACGCACTTTGTGTGCTTATCGCTCAGTTATGACCCGCAAGTCGTTTCATGTAGCAAAAGCGCCGGCCGCAAAAAAGGCTCATCCGAAGCGCAAATATTGGGCCTTGTGCGCCCAGAGCTCGGCTGCATATAAGCAGGTATCGAATGTAATATTTTTGATATTCGATGTTGTTGGTGATACATCATGTGTGTGCTGCGTAGGTACACGTAGGTGCACATCAAAACATTTAGTGCCGCAAAAACCCAAACCTACACAGACAGACGGCTCTGCGTGGTGCACAGCACACACAATAATGCAAGCAGAAGCAACACACACACACATTGTTGCACGTGGGACTGTGCAGCGATGGAAAGAGTTGCGCGCGGTAAAAACCGTCCCAAACAGTTTGACTGTCCGCTTGCACCCTTTATGCGTGCATCAAATGCGTGCACAAAATGTATCCACGTAATTTAGATCGGTTCAAATATTTGGCTGGAGGAACAGAAAAACACTTACGGGGTGCCTTTTAGTGCACCGAGACAGCGCAAAAGCAGCAAACTAGCCGCGTCCGCGTGTGTGTTGTTTGAGAGGCGAGAGCAACAGCAACACAGAGCCAATCAGCGTGGGTGTGCGTTGACAACATAGATGGTGCACCCTACTGCACAACAGGTGGCTGCAACCAACTACACAGTGACATGATGTATACGACATACGGCACTGTGTACAGTTGAAATTTATTGGATCATTTTCGTACGACGTACAACGTGCTGTTCTCGCAATTTATGGTCGTTTGGGCACTCATAGAGATCGTGCTCACCAGTGCTTTAGGTGTCTGTTTAGCTTCAGGTTTCTGGCTTAGGCCAAAGACTCAAAGTCTCTGCCTTGACCTAATCGACCTTCGGGCCCACGCCTAAAGTTGAATGTAGGCAGGCGGAAGTCGGCCTAAAACCCAACCACTGGTTTGACGAGGTTTACAAGGACCCACGTTTTGCTTGCTCAAAAACGCACACCGGCAAAATGCGAACTGCAGCCCACTGGAGAACATTGCGGAGGTCACAAATTGAACACAGAGAAATCGCCATGACGTGGGAAAATCGCAGAAAACAATTCTAAAATGCTGAGAGACACCAAAAACAGGAGAAATTACTGTGTTGCGGGTTTGAGTTGGTCTGGGTAGTATTCATATCAAGACAGCGACTGCTAATGCTTTTACTGCATGGGTTGCAGTAGAATTTATTTCGTGGCACAGGAAAACATCGTTAACTGCGAGACTGCGGGCGAGACTTGGTGTGGGCGTATGCAATACAGGTAGCAATAATGCACCTCAATTTTTTTATTGTGTGCCCTTTCGGTTCAGGTGCATGCTTGTCGAAGCGGGTGCTTTGCTTGGCACATGCGGGCACCAGTACCGACACGTACCGTGTAAAGGTTCCAAGTGCTTGTTGGGCAGAGCTGAGCCACCTGTTTTTGCGAACCTGATCGTAAGGTACATAGTACTGTAGTGTGGGTGCAAAATAACCTGACAAGACAGCTCAAGACAAACTTTCCGCAATGTGCGGTCGTAACTTGGCAACCTGAAGTGAGGTATCGTTGGGAACACACACTGAATTGCATTTGATTAAAAAAATATGTGAATCGGGTAACACGAATTGCATACTAATTAAATGCACGCGTCCAGATTTTGAGAACAAACACAGCACAAGCACAACCAAGTGAAACGCTTGTGAGCTGCACATTCATCAAGCTTGAGAAAATGTGCATATTCTATAGTCCAGCGCTGTGTTCTCCTCTAAACAAATCAAAGCGAAATGTTATTTTTAGAGCAAGGCAAAGGGCACGTAGTCCCATCCAGACCGGTCAAACCTTACGAGCAATACTACATATGTAGGTACGTTTGGTCCAACTGGTAATGTCAGTGCTTTTGCTGACACTCGCATTACACTCGCGTCAAAGAGCTGATCCAACCATCCCGCTTGTGAAGGCAGCCTCAGTTGCATTGCAACAACGATGCTTGGCTTATACGATTTGTACATATCGAGTGTTAGTGTTATCACCACGCGGAACACTCAGCTCAGACGGTGGTTGCCCCGGGCGGAAAGGTCGCACCACGCATATTCTCAAAACGTTGCTCACTCCGTGCCGGTCCAAACCACAACCATGGTTCTGTCTTGTGTAACCGGGCCGAGAACCGAAACTAGAGCCACCATTATGACGCACGGCCGCGGAAGTTGTAAATTTATACAAAGAGCGCAAAAGTGGCGCTAAATGTGACATTCACGCGCGGAGAAAAGCAGCACATTTGCAGTTTAGCCGTACACGTGGGTGTTTGTGTATTCAAGAGAGACTAGTCCTTCTAATGGCAACAGTGGCACACTTTGCTACTATCATCTTCAGTTTAGCTAATGGGTCTGCAAGGTTTCGGTTACCAAACAGTCACTGGTCACGAACAGGAATATATAAATCGTGGAAAAATTTGAACAGTTTTGTCGAACTTATCCAAAGTTTCAAATGTATGACAAACTCTAAATATCGGACAACTTCATTGGAATGGCTCGATGACAAATAAAGCAATAAAAACAGCGCGAAATTGTCCAATTTTCTTTTAAATTGACGAATATATTTAACGGGAGCGAGGCGCATAATAATTATCGCCATACTCAAGTATTTGAAAGGGAGGGGCACCAAATGTTTGGGGGCGAACTTGCAAAGAATGCAGCCAATTATACACCCACACACCAAAGACCAAACAGCGCACCCCGCAACTGTGTGGGCTACCATGAACGTTAGTTACAAACACCGCAGTTTGAGCCTTTTTTCACCTTTTTAGTAAACGAAACGCATTGGCGAAAAGTATGTTGTATGAGAAAGGATCGTTTTGTTTATCACAAACACGCTCCGTTACGAACATCCGGCGGGTGTTTTTCTGCTCTTGTGACAAAAAATAATCAAGATTCCGACCACTCACCGGCACATGACCGTTCGTGTGCTGCGATTGTCTCTGTTTGATGCTGTACACGTGCTGTTGGATGGGTCGGCCTGAAACAACAATCTTGCAAATAGGGGCCGATGCTGACTCTGCAGCCCGAGACTCGCATACAGCCAGATACTCTAGGTATGTACATACCCTAGTATGGACCAAAATGGCAAACCAATTAAACTCGATGACAGCACTCTTTGGCGATCGCTCCGGTCGGATATTGGGCTAATGGTTTTGTCGTCAAATCATCTCGTCAAAGAAAGTCGTCGAACACATGAGCCCCAAATGAGCGCGAAAACTAATACATGTGTTCGACGACTTTATTTGACGAGATGATTTGACCACATTACATTACTATGTATATAAGCCGGATATGCCTTGGTCACTTAACTTTTTGTGTTCAGGATACTTCGAAATTTATTCATGCCACTGAAATTCATTTCGACTTCAGTGACAGTTGTTTTTAAATCTGTCCGGAAGCAACTATTACGATATTTGCTGATCGAAATTAGTGGTAGTAGGGGATTTAGTAGTGGCGTACATTGCCGAAATGAGCAAGAAACCTAGAAACATCCCGAATCCAAACAGGTTACGTGACGACCAGACCAATCCCCAAGTTTGAAACCGGCTGTTTAAATTTCTAATTTCTTTATTCCGCATTAGAAATTCTCTGGGTGAAACATCACACCAACCGTTCTGCATGGGATGCAAGTCAAAGGACTGTTCAGTCACGTGATCATCGTCGATGTTGATGTGCTGCACACCAAATGTGGTCTGTTTGTGGTTGTTTGCGAAACCGTTGTTGAGCGGAGGAGGGGGTAGATGTTGACCGCTGCTACTGCCCGTCGGGATCACGCCATTCTCACTGCAAAAGAGAAGGGAAGAAGTTGTTGGGTGGAACTTGGAGGATTTGGATTGTGGAGATTACAATCAAAGTGTTTGCATTTTATGCCTTGTTCCATTTTTTGCGTGTCATGGTTTCTGACGTGTTTGCAGATGATTTCGTGCTGGTTTTTTTCTTGTCTTCTTATTTTTAGATTCTATGTACAGTATGTCTGGTTTAAGAACAACGTTGTTTTAGATTTCGCAGCAGGTGACCGTCTTTGAAATCTGCATGCGCACACACAAACATTTATCGAAACCGTAGAGTATCCAATGCCGCGTCCAACAACAGCGATTTACCAAGGTTAACCCCCATGTGGGTATGCTGACACCATGCTGGTGTAGGCAGTTCGTTTTTAGTCTGACATTCATGCGGTGTAAAATGTAAGTTTATGTTGTTGTTCTTCACGCGTACGATGACAAGGAAACTTTGTAAAAAGCACAACGTCGTGTATGCATGGTGTAACTGTTCGAATAAAACGGCGTATAGATTTGACCGTGAACGAAACAAGAGGGCAAAACGTGAAATGTTTAAGATGAACAACGTTGATAACAAGACTGCGCTTACAGGAGAAAGTGAAAACACGGGATGTTCGAAAAGTAAGTTTCCGACCGTTTGCAAGATACGAAAGCGTGTTTTGTACCACCCAATGCAACAGTCATTCTGTGCAAGACAGTATCGGCCACAAAATAGTGAATCAAAATGCGTGTTATGGCGTGTGAAATGTGTCGGCTGTGTGCTTGCTCTTGTTCAAGTGGAGGGCTGCATGTTTTGCCATTTTGCCACTAACAGAAATTTAAGCAGAATGAATCAGCGCAAATGCGAAAATGAGTAGAATGATAACACAACGGTTCAGACCGACATGTATACATAGATAAGGAACGGGTTGCACGCAGCATGGGATAATTTCCCGTATGACTGTTCTGTGACAAGGTAAGGGTACACCTTACCTTCCGGGTCCAGGGGTGCCAAAGTACACGATTCGACCATTACAGGTAACGGCTATAAGCGATGTAGGCATTTTACTGCTATTAATGTTATTATTGGCATTATTTTGATACATCCTCCGCCGCTGTTGTGTGCAGCAATCAGTTGACTGTTGTCTGGCTGCCCTTCTTTGAGCGGACAGAACGGAAAACCACGGATTTGAGGTTCGCGTTGCATTCGGGATTGGGTTGGGCGGGCGGGAACGACCCCGCGGTCGGCGATTGTTGCCAGCCACAGATGGTTGGACGACGAATTTGAGCATTATGTTCGGTGCCAGGCTCAGACCAGGACTTGCTAATCGTTTCGGTTGATCTCAGACAAGGAGTTGCTCGTTGGAACGGAACTATAACTGATTGAAAATGGGAAATAGGAAGCTCATAGTAAGCGATGCGACATCGGTACTATACTGTATGTGTATAAGCGTCTGTGAATGGAAGAAATTTCTGCTCGTTTCAGACAGTAGTGTTCAAGTAGCAATAGCACTTTGTGGTCTCGCAAATTTACGGACCACAAATATGAACAAACAAAATACATCGAGCATATAGCATCTGACCGCAACGGCGTTTACTTAGCGGCTATTTATGTTAGCTCGTGTTGATAAGGTGTGAATGGAAAGTAAACATGGGTGTACTCAAAATATACGCACAACGATGCTATTTTCGTCAGTTCAACAGGCAATGAAACAATGGCTAAAAGTTGAGCCTAGCGCCAGAGACACTGAACGTGTTTTGTTTGTTGTCGCTCTCAACTATGTACATATAGCTGGACCAGGAACGTGTAGGAGTACAGCTTTATGAACAAGCAATTATTCCAAAAAGTATTCGTAACACCTGCGCTCCAGCAAGTGATTCGACACTTTGCACCGCATTTGCACTGAATACTGAATACGAAATTCGGTCTACATGCACAACCTACTCGACGGCGCACGTGAGGCTTTCTACGAAGTACTGCTGTACACCATTTTAATGAAACATCACAGTGACAAGTACCCACCAATGTTCAATCCTGCAATCTAACGCAACAGGATGTAGTAGATTACCAAAAGTATCTGTGAAACATCATAGAGTTGCTTCGAGCCTTTTATGTTTTTAGCCACGTCAAACCGCACAAAATCTCTGTCTGGTTTTAATGCGTTTGTTGATGTTCGATGCGCTTCAAAAGCTTGGGTTACAGAACAGGTAAGCATCAGTCGGCAGCCCAATGGTATACAACACAACAGACTAAACTAAAATAAGCCTGCGGTTTGCGGCTTGGCAATGCACAAATTATCCGTCTAGTCTGCTTGGGCTTGGGTACAATCGTACACATGCACATGGACATAAGGTGTGTATAGGCAAGGTGTCTACCTACGTCAGTCTCTGAAACCACATGGCGCGTACGCAGCTAACAGCCTGCGCGAGTGCACCTGACGGCCCTACGTTCAGGCCCCACGCTGAAACCAGGCGTTTTGGAGCAATGAACCGTCACAGGGAGCAGATAGATGGTGCACTATATTGTAGCTGATGGCTCCTGCTGTGTTTGACAGGTATATGATTGGGCTTATGTATATTCGGGACAGATAGCTTCGTGCTTAGAGACCAACGTTTGGTAAACGTACAGTGCGCGGTGCAATAAGGAACAAGCTAGGTAGGTATAATACATGATGGTCAAAGAGCGCCTCACATCAACGATTATATTGGCCAAATGATTTGTATATTGGAGGAGGTCAGAAATAGACTGGCTTGGAAACAGGTGGCTCGAATGCATTGTGCTCGCGGCATGTGTTTGAGATTGGAGTATCCACGTTCGGTGAAAAATATCTATTTTAATAATAATATCTGTTTTGTAAAGCGCGGTTAATACCAAGCCAAAGCGCGCTCGCACATTTAGTGGACATTGGTGGTAACGTAAAGTGACAAGTTGAGCTCTCATTTGAGTCTGGTCTGGCCATAACCGGGATTATTGTTGTACCTAGAAACGTCGGGATCAAACGTTTTGATGGGTTGCGTGCGAAATCAAAATTACACATGAAACAACAACACCACGACAAGATCAAAATGAAAACGAGTATCGTACATAAAACAACGCCCGCAAACAAAAATGCGCTCGAATTAAAATGGAATCAACGTCGAGAATTATTGAAGAGAGAGTTGATCAATTTTTGCGCGCTTCGCTTTCCGTATTTGTGTTTAGCACAGGTATACCTATGTGGCAGGGATACCTATGGATGTATAACCTGGTCCAACCTAATTGGAATGATCCAAACCGGACGGGCGTGCGCCAAAATCATACGACGCGACGACGAGGACTGTTTATGATTGCTGATTGGATTAATGTTGTTCTTGTTGTTTATGTTGTTCATAGCGTTGTTGTTGTGCACCAAGTTGCGATGTTGTTGTTGCCGTCTGCCGTCGCCCCTTCGTGTGGTTATCGTCACTTGCATTTTCGATTGCGCACTCTTGATTAGATCCGCAATTCGCAGTTTTTTCGTCGGTGGGGTTCGTGGCAGGCGTTTTCACTGGGAGTGAAAGTGACGCTACAAATGGGTAATTTAATTAAAGTGATTCAATTGCGACTTTAAAAATAAGATGTTCGTTTAGATGGGGCACAAATGTTGCTGAAAAATGAGCGATATGCGACCCGGCAAATTATGGTAAGAGACGGTTGAAAACCAGCACTAATTGATCGCGTTAGGGGTTGTGCGTGTCCCGTTCTATTGAAACTTTGTCACGAACTGACTGTAAGTAGATTTTTGCCGTTTCGGTTGGTTTTCCACAAACGGTCAATGGAACAAACAACCTGCATGTAAGGAATTGATATTGAAATTACACTGCCGAGACAGACGCTTGCTGGTGACATCTGCATGTATGTATGTAAGTTATGTATTATCTGTGGACAGGTCACTAAATTAAGACCGTAGAACAGATTGTTTCCAAGATTGTTGACAGCTCGAGTGCTCTCTATGTATATGTACACTGGTCAATTGATCAAAGTTCGCAGCCAAGGTGTGGTAAACAACAGCGTTTATCACACATAACCAACATCGTTTCTATAATCTTTGAAGTGCAGCAATGCAAAACTACGGCACAAATCCGAGACACGAACAACGTATGTGCAATATGTACGTTTAGTTCCGCCACCAAACTCTATGTGCGACAGTGAATCCGTACTCAGACATGGACCTGATGGTGCAAGCTGCGTGTGGTCAGAGGGAAAACCCGTCCAAAAAAGCGCCAGGGTTGACAAGTTTTATGCGCAAAACATTTCGTTATGATGCACGAAATACAACAAACAACACGGTTTGCATTTACAAGTGCACGCACAGTCTGCAGCAAAGTGACAAAAATCAGTGCAGCAGCACACGCGTGCGTGAAATGATAGTGATAAATTACAGCGTTTTGTCCATGCAAGTGAGACAGAGATGAATAACAATATACTTTGGACGATAATACAATGGAAAATGTGCAACTATGCCGCTGTGTGTTCGTCGTCAACTTTGTTTCCTTTCAGAATCAGGTAACATACAATCTCAAGTTAGTCGACCAAGTTGTGGATGCGTATGCACAAAGAACACTTGCATGTTAGTGCACATTTGCATGTGTACATGCACATATGTACATGTGTGCAGTTTCGAAGCGCGTGACCGTCAAAAATCGCTGTTTATGACTTGGTACGGACGCTAAACTGTACATGTGCAAAAAACAACGCTCGCGCTGGTAGGTGCAGGTGCAGGTGCAAGATCAAAAATGAGAGATGCACACTTGGCAAGTTTTGATCTGGGCTGGGCATAAAGGAGCAAAATAAAAATTGGGGATGGGCTGATGCTGATTACTATCAATATTTTAATCCGTATATTATTGTAATATGGATGTGATGCAAATGACTTTGGATCATTTTGAAATATCACACCGCGTGCCGCTATTTATACATACTGTATGCGTTGCATCTGTTTTCTAGCCCGGGAAAATTAGTAATGTGCATCTTTTGTTTACAAACTGCATGTTTTTACGCAGTTCCGCAATACCTCAGTTCCATGACAGGGCGTGTGATCGATTAGGCGAGAAAACAAAAAAGACAGAGAAAATTCAGACGGAGAGAGAAAGAGAGTGAATGCAGGTTGCGGTGCACGCATGCGACCCAGTTCATACGCGACTAAATAATGTGGGGTTTTTGATTTCGGAGTGCCTTTTTTGGCACAAATCCTGTACCTTGTGCCGGTATCGGTGTTTGTACGGTCAATCCATCGGCTCATGGCACTTTTTATACGCACAGCGCGTGCAGCAGCACACGCCATTTTCTAAACAAAATGTACATTTTGAGCGAGTGTCATACTTTGATGACCACTTTTTAATTCATCCGGTTTGCATTCGCTGCTTGCCGTAACACTTTTCTGCACTGTTGCAAAATTTGGGCTTGTTTCAACAGATAACTGCAGAGAATAGATGCATTCATTCACGGCAGAAATGTAGCGTGCAGCCTGTGTGTGCGAGTGCCATGAGCTGGCGGATTGCCTATACTTGTAGTTGACGCGTGTGTAATCAAATGTGTTCACTGAGTTTATGCGCACAAAAATAATTGAATTGAGATGTTGACTTGCAACGCAACAATGATGATCACATAAAACGAGGCACCATTGATGTGGGATTAATCGCAGAAAGGCAACGTTCGAGACACAACTTACCGCAGAACCCGCTCAATTTTGCGCAACGATGTAAAGTTTGTTATGATTGACTGAATGATTGATTCGTGATTTGTTCAACTGAAATCGATGAAAACGCGAACTTTCACTTCTGAGTCTTGTTCGGTGGAACGGTTGACAAATTTCGGTATGTCAAATCAGTTTACAAAAACAGCCACGGGAACAAATAGGCAACTCGAGGTCTCAAAGCCGCTGGGAGCCACTGTAGACCCGAGCTCATATCATGGGCACATAAAACATGACGGCCAGCCAGGCGGGCCATGCCAACTTGCTTGAAGACACGGCAAAAACGAACCACATTGCCACCAGACGGTCTGCCATTTACTGATAAGTATTGTATACACCCAACGGGTCTATTTGTGGTTCTGAGCCACACAAGTGGCGCAAATGCCACTTTGGAACCACAAATGAACCGATTGGAAGTTACCAAGACTGAAAGATAGTGCCAGCGCGCAAAACTCAAAGCAGCCAGCCGACAGGGGGTACTAAAAGCTAAACAGTGTCTCAAAGTAGACGCACTGTACTGTAGGTATAAGGTGTGTGCCATTTTTCAGCCGCGTGTTCAGACCATGTCTGAGCTAACACTGTGCGGGAGTGTTTGATTCAAAGACCACGTGTCTGCATTCCAACTGCGCGGGTGCCTTTGGATGGTACAAGCAAGTCAGATGCCGCCGCACGTGCATTAGTGAACATGCAATGAGCGAGTGACTGATAAAAAATAAAAAAATGTTCGCCGCTAGATTTTTTTGTTCCGATGATAAAATGGCCGGATAAAAGCTGCGTGCGACCTTTTGAAATCTGGGAATTCAGACGATATTTTGTCTGATATGCTGATGAAAACAAAAGCCGCGAACCGAAACTGTGCTTGTATACTCTCTACGACACATAAAACGTATGAACATCAATGAATGAAACTAAACAAGCGGACGACATGTACAGGCCCATGTCTGCTTCCATCAATTGTTTTGTACCGCAGTATCTCTGATGTTTCATGAGGGTTACATATTGCATGCAGAAGCTTTAAAGACCTTACCATTGATCATAAGCGTCTGATGTTTCACCCAGAGCGGCTCGGTAACGCTGACAGTGAGCTGACGGAAAATTGAAATCCACGCGTGTAGGTATATGGCTCGTTTTCATATTTTTCCTAATTTCGAATGCCGCTAATGCCTTACGTTAGATTACGAACAGTCGTAGCGTTTCAAATTTCAATGCTCGCGATATCACAGCTATTATATAACCAAGCGTACACGTATGGGAGCAAACTGTTACGATAATATTGTCATCGGGTCACAATTTCAAAGAGACAATAGCTTGCGTTGAGAGCAGCGTGCATTGCGCTACTTCACGTGTATGCTTACATCGACGGTATTCAAAATTTCTACCATTCAACCCGGCGCATAAGAGGTGAAAAAGCGCACAAAAAAGTTTCTTAATGCTTTAAGGTCGAGGGACGTATTGCTAAACAATGGAAATGCTAGATACAAGGCGGTCGTTATTGAATAAAAAACGGGCGATGCTCAAACAAAAGACACACGCGCGTGCTCAGTTGGTCGAGGGGCAGCGCCAAAAAGTTTGGGGTCCGGTTACCAGGCGCGTCACTTTTATGAGCCGGAAAGTAGAGTTTTTCTGTTCTCCAGCAAAACGGTTAGACCTTTGGAGTATTGCGGTGGCTCGGTTCACATCAGACTAATGGTATTCCATCCAAGCAGATAACAGAAGGAAAACATTCACCAGGGGTTCTCTGGCCTGCGCACCAATTTCCAAAATAAATCTAAATTCGGACCCCCCGCACCCGAAAGTGGGTTGGTTCTCTGGCCTTGGCAGCATACGCATACAGTAGCTGATTGTGCAGAAGCAAGGCACAAACTAAAGACCACATTTATGCGTGCAAACATCGCCACTTGAGTGGGTCATTGAATCGGGTACATTATGTAATTCTGATTAGATTGTACATTATTGATAGTACATAAAAGCACAAGAGGTGATGAGACGTGAAACGGATGTTCACGCTTTGTGTAATAATGGCTTGCTTGCTGCTGCTGGTGAAATTACGTTTAAACTTGGTGCGAGATAAAAAATAATGGTGTATAAAGAAATTAAAAACCCAATAAACACTCACTATCTCCACCAGAGCGGCTGTCGGGAGCGATTCCTGTTTGACCCATTGGTTTGCTGCTGATGTTTCACATGGCCGTTGGCAATCGCAAAACTGTTTCTCGCATTGACAGCGGCAGCCAGTAGTTTCTGTCGTTGTGTGGCAGCAGCTAGCAACTCACTCGAAATCGAATTCATGCGTTGAAGTTGTTGTTTGTGCTGCTGATGTTGTGCCTGTGTCGCACCGGCAGCGGCTGCACGGATAAAGCCGCCCACAACACGTGGCATATCGGTTGAGGAACTGCGCGCTTTTATCGATCGATTGCTATTATTATTGTTGTTGTTGATCATTGCTGGCAATTTGGTGATGTTTCGCGAAGTCTGCTGACTGTTGTTGTTTTGCAGACTGATCAGTATGGAGGCACTGTCCCCAGCACTATCCGGCTCCGACATTGTCACCAAGGCAGCATTGTTATTGTTGCCGTTGATTTTCGGATGCGGTGTTGTGGCAGCAAGTGCCCCTGCCGATGTGAACAATGCTGTGGCGGGTTTGCTGCCACTCGCACTCGCATGTGTGCCCAGTGATTGTAGACGATTGATGAAATGTCGGAATCTGGTTCGATGTTGCTGTCTTCTTGTGCCACACTGTAACGACACTGGCTGCTGGTCGTGCACAACTAATGGGTCACCCTGTGCCGATGCTGTTGTAGTGGCCAGTGTCGTTGCGTTCATTTTCACAGCTGACTGCACTGCAACTTGGCCGGCGACAACTTTGGAATGTTAGGGGTTTTTGCGGCAAAAAAGTTGATGATGTCGCTTTTCACTCTCTCACGTATGGGGTCCACGTGTTAGGTGCACTTTCGGTGACTTTTTAACGACCACGTCGACGTGAGGACATGTACGGGTGGTAGGTCGGCATCAGCTGTTCAGCGCGACACACAAGGAATAACTGGCTGACGACAAAAAACACCCGCTCAGGTTGCGAATATTGTATTTTTGTATGTAGTCCCAGAGACAGAACGTTGTTGTTTTCAGCAGTTGTTTTGAACGACGAAAGACGAAAAATAGAAGTTTTACGCCTTTCCAGGACTGTTGATCTGGGTGGGATGTTCAGATGGATTGAATAAGATGTTATTCGGACATTTGTTGTTCACACGTCAAGGGGCTACGTCGTTTTTGTTTGTTGGACGGATATTGACGTGTTTCTATTTTTAACTACGAATCAGTTCAATGCAACAATAGGTGTTATATTGATGGGAGCCCATTATTAAGGCATAATGTCGTCATAAAACAGCATCCCACATCTGTTGATTGTTGACACCCTGCAAATGCGACATTAGAAGTCAATTCAAGTCAAACACAGCGTACAATCCTGTAATTCTCAGAATAAAGACAACAATATACTGGTTGCACATTGTTATAATCGGATTATTATCTGGGTGGCTAGCACACCTAACGCAATATACTACTTGCCGGGAAAAGGTAATGCCAACCAACCAGAAAACGGGATTTTTGTAATATTAAACCACAACCCAGCCTAAAATATTCCCAGGCAAGTTGGGGAATGGAATGGGCAGCCAGGCAGATAACGCCATGGTGAACGGTTAGGTTATAGAATTGCGAATAAATATTTTCCTTTTCGCTCGCGCACTAAACAGGTTCAACATCAAGTTGGGCAGG
>JASAMV010002954.1:0-26392 GCA_030248065.1 Rhynchonema sp. JSB1_4
TGACACGGATAATTGTTTCCTTTGCGAATCAGGCACCGATGTTTTCTTAAAGATTTCTATCTCCTCTAACAATTCCAATTCCGTGCCGCGAGCCCGGGAAGACTGATTATAATTTATAAATAAAACGGATTACCGTAAAAACCTAAATAGAAGGGGGCTCTATTAACTCACTGACCCCGTTTTGGGGCTCTATTACGGGGGGCTCTATTCCGGGGGCCTCTATTACCGTAAAAACCTAAATAGAGCCCCCCCCCGGAATAGAGCCCCCTCGGAATATCGATCGAAAACAGAGGTCGCAATCGGGCCGGGTTTGGCAGGCCCGGCCCGGCCCGAGCCCCCAAATCTCCGGCCCGGCCCGGCCCGACCCGTACCCCCAAATCTCCGGCCCGGCCCGGCCCGAACACCCAAATCTCCGGCCCGGCCCGGCCCGAATTTTTGGCTCAGATTTTAACCCAATCTTTGTCATAATTTTCGCGATTGTTGAATCTATTTTTTGGTTGAAAATTCATTGTTTTCCATGAAAAAGTCGCCAGATAGACAATACCAATAGTGTGGCTGGGGGCAGTGTTGGAGGTGGGGGGGGTTTGGGGGGGGGTGGCCCCCCCCGTACAGTAGGTATCCCCCCCCCCCTCGCCTGGTACAGTAGGTATCCCCCCGATGTTTGGCATGGTACAGTAGGTATCCCCCCCGATTTTCACCCCGGTACAGTAGGTATCCCCCCCGATTTTGCCTCAAAAGTGCCAATTTTTGACCAAAATGGCCAAAATTAGTGTAAAATCAGTGGTTTTTGCGTCAAATCACCCAAAATTCGCGCGCTACGCGCGCAAATACTACGTTTTCACACGATTCCGTACATAATAAACACATTAAAAATTTTCACCCCAAAACCTAACCCCCCCCCCCCCAACCCCCCCCCCCAAACCCCCCCCCCTAGGTACATAACCCCCCCCCCCCAGGCCATCGGCTCTGGTACAGTAGGTATCCCCCCTCTCCGAGCGCGGTACAGTAGGTATCCCCCCCTCCAGAGTACCTCCAACACTGGCTGGGGGGTGGGGGTCCACCCTAGGTACAGTAGGTAGGTAAGGTAGATGACGCGCCATCCTGGTACATAGGTAGGTCACCGCCCCCCGGCTGGTACAGTAGGTTGCTATTTTTGGCTCAAAATGGTATAAAATCGATATTTTTCACTCCGTCCAAACAGTGTAGTGGCAGGCCCATGTGTGGGAGGCAGTGTAGTGGCAGGCAGATGGTTGCAAGGTACCCTTGGGGGGGGATGGATCCAGATGGTTGCAAGGTACCCCCCTACCCAGCCTCCAGAAGGTTGCAAGGTACCCCTGGGGTCCGAAAAAAGGGTGTTTTTTGCATGCTTTTTTCTGCAAAATTGGCCGAAAAAATGGTACTTTTTTGCATTTTGGCCGAAAATTTGCCCAAAATAGATATTATATGGTGGTTTGCGCGCGGAGCGCGCGATTTTTGGGGTTTTGAGGTCGAAAAACACCCATTTTTGCCTATAAAAACCATAAATTGATGGTTGCAAGGTACCCTCCGGGATGGTTGCAAGGTACCTACCGTGAGCCCCCCCCCAGCCCCCCCATTGGGTGGTTGCAAGGTACCTACTCCTTAGGGGGGGGAATCCCCCCCCTCCCCCCCCCCCGCCACTACACTGGTGGGAGGTAAGTATGATGCGGGGTTGGGACCGGAAGCGTGAGAGGTATGATTTTGGTCACCCAAAAAGGCGAAAAAGCACCGTTTTTGTGATACA
Organism: Rhynchonema sp. JSB1_4; assembly: GCA_030248065.1. Classification (NCBI taxonomy): domain Eukaryota; kingdom Metazoa; phylum Nematoda; class Chromadorea; order Monhysterida; family Xyalidae; genus Rhynchonema; species Rhynchonema sp. JSB1_4. The sequence continues at coordinate 1,763 of JASAMV010002954.1, forward strand.
ATTTTGGCCAAAAATTGAGGTAAAAATAGTACTTTTTCAAAATTTTCGCCGAAAATCGCCTAAAAATAGGTATTATGGGTGGGTTTGCGCGCGGAGCGCGCGATTTTTGCGAAAATAAGGTCGAAAAACACCGATTTTTGCCTTAAAAAGGTATAAAATTGCTTGTGAGAGGTATGATTTGGAGTTGTGAGAGGTAAGTACTCAACCCCCCCCTCGGGTTTTGTGGTAGGTAAGGTCCAAATATTCGAAACATCGCGCGCTGCGCGCGAAATGTGGGCTTTAGAGTGCATTTTCATCTAAATTTAGACATAAAAAATTTTGTTCCCCCAGCTCGGCCGGTACAGTAGGCAGGTTGATTGCAGGCCTTTCTGGTGGTCAGTAGGTTGATTGCACGCCTGGGTAGCCACACCACTGGACAATACTGATCACTTATACTTGCCAAGTCCGTCAGAAATTTTAGTATTTTTGACAAAAAAACCCTACTTTTTCAGTAAAATAAGTCACTTCAGAAGCTTCGGGCCGGGGTGCCCGGCCCGGCCCGGCCCGACCCTCCAAGTCTCCGGCCCGGCCCGGCCCGAGCCAAAAGCCCAAAATCGCGGGCCGGGCCGGGCTTGCGACCTCTGATCGAAAATAACACCGGATTTGGAACGCTCTCACTGAGAATCGAAAATAATTTTTTGAAAATGGGGTCAGTGAATTAATAGAGCCCCCTTGTATTTAGGTTTTTACGGTATTTCAACGGTATTTCACTGACCCGAACCTGAAAAAATTGTTCCCAGAAATACCGTAAAAACCTAAATACAGCCCCCCCGGAATAGAGCCCCCCCGTAATACAGCCCCCCCCCAAAAGGGGTCAGTGAATTAATAGAGCCCCCTTTAAGTAACATCCCCTATACAGTAGTGTATTAAGGCTTGATAGTGGTGCACAGGTACATTTATGCACGTTTGTTGTTCGTTCAGAGCACATAATACGCCTCTTACTGACGAATAGACACGAATAAATGCGATTACAAGTGAAAAAAACATCCTTTCAAACCCTTTTTTGAGGTTTTAGGGGGTATTTTTGGGAGCAATTTTTCAGGTTCGGGTCAGTGAATTAATAGAGCCCCCCCCGGAATAGAGCCCCCCCCGTAATAGAGCCCCCAAAATGGGGTCAGTGAGTTAATAGAGCCCCCTTCTATTTAGGTTTTTACGGTACCGTAAATTTTGTCGGGATCGGGAAATGGCATGAAACAGGCTAAAAATGCACTTGGAGATTAAAAAGTGCTCATTTTGAACTGTTTCGCAACCCTTGAAAATATCTCGGAAATTTTTGGAAAAAAACCGTTTTTTTTCCAAAAGTTGCCACTTGGAAAAATTTCCGGAAAAATAAAAACTTATTTTTCCGGGCCTCGGAAAAAAACGTTATTTTTCGGTTTTTTTTCGAAAAAAACGGTTTTTTTTCGGCCCGCAAGTATAGGAGGGTCCCCCATCCCCCCTGGAACTACACTGATCCTTCCCGGCTAGCGCCTAAGCTCCAAACCCTAAGCTGAGAACACTGAATAATTTTTGGTCAGGACCAAGATTCAAGGAGTGCCGAAACAAGTTTCGCCATTTTAGTCGACGTAACCAAAACAACCGCTAATCACTGACAGATGCCACACCGCAGAAACAATGGCAAAATCAAAGGCCAATCGAACAAAAGGAAAGCATGGAGACACTGATCCTGGGTTCGTAATGGAAACTGAGAAGGTCGGTGGTTCACACTCCTCTGAGCTGACATCAACACCTGCGAAAAATGCCAGAGGTCAAGTCAGTCACAAAAGTGATTCCGACGATTTTTCTGCTGATGAGAAAGTAAATCTTGACGAACAAGAACAGCTTTCTTCTGATTCTGAATACGACGACGTTGATAGCGAACCTGAAGAAGCGGATAATAACAGATTGACGGAGTTCAGTTTTGACAATCCGGCAGCACCGGACAAACGTCGGACTTTCGATGATGCGGACTCCAGTGATGAAGAAGTTGGTTTATTCGTTTGTATTTTATCGATTATGAATGATTGTCCTAGTCAGGAACTTTTGTCATGATGTTTCAGGTGCAAATTGCAACCACATGTTGGAATTTTTAATTTTAGGTGCAAATAGGCGGACTTTTGGCACTTTACTGGTCATTTTGAGCTCAAAATCTGGATATTCTGAGCTGCAGTTTGCCAAAATCCCTCTGATTTTCAGGTGTAAACAAAAAAATTTGCTGAAAATTTGACCGAAAGATTGACTCGAGAACTGTGGTGGCAGCCCGCATTTTTTTAACTTCTCCCTTAGGGTTAGAGAGATGTCGGGTGTCGGGTGCCAAAAAAGTGTAGGTGTCGGGTGTCGGGTACCCCCAGATGTCGGGTGTCGGGTTTTTTGGGACCCGACACCCGACACTTACGGTTCAAAACATCAGTTTTGCTGAGAGAAGAATTTTGAGAGAAAATTTTCTTCGAACCGAATGTTTCCGATGACGCAGAATGTGACATTTTGGTGTTTATTTCGTGTGAAAATACTTGAATTCAGTAACTTGAGCCAAAAAATTGCACAAATGATGCAAATAAGCAAAAATTTGCCTGTTTTTGGTCCAAAAACAGGTGTCGGGTGTCGGCTTTTTTTTCTGAGATGTCGGGTGTCGGGTACTTCCAGATGTCGGATGTCGGGTGTCGGGTACCCCCCGACCTCTAACCCTATTCTCCCTGTCTGTTACTGTTCGTTCCCCCTCTTTGCAGGATTTACGCAACACGATTGGCAACATCCCAGTGAAATGGTACGAAGACCTGCCGCACGTCGGCTATGATTGGCAGGGCAAGTCGATCGCGAAGGGTGACGAGGGAAAGCCGATGGACGAAATCGATGACTTTCTCGCAAAAATGGAAGATCCGGATTATTGGTGCGCTTAATCAGTGGTGTCGTTGAGAAGTCGAAATTTTCCCATACCCAGCCCAATTTTCGGGAAATTTCCCATACATACCCCCAAAAACCAAAACTTCCCATACCAGGGGGTGGGGCGTTTCTCCAAAAACTCAAAAATTTCCCATACCCGAGGGTGGGGGTTTTGAAAAAAAAATGACCCCAAAAATCTTCTAAAAGCGCCAAAATTGGTCTAAAAAGTGCTTAAAACGGAGTTTTCTTGCGGCAGCAAGCGATTTTTGACATTTTTGGACGATTATTTTGGTACCTCTCGGGGTCAAAAAGTCATTTCTTAGGGATGCTTGTTCCAAAAGTGAAAAATTTCCCATACCCCATACCCCCGGCCGATTTCCCATACCCCATACCAGGGGGTAACCCCCCCAACCCCCCTAACGACACCACTGCGTTTAATTACTGGTTGCACACAAGACAACACATGGCCCTGGCCGTGTTAACAATGATAGTGATGATCGTTCAATAAGACTAACGTCCCCACGATGTACAACTACTGAGTGAATATAGTGTGCGTGTGTGTGTTTCAAGTGTTCCCATCGTTCAGGCGTCGCGTAAAAGACCGGCAACTCGGAAAGGAAGTAACGCTGACTGATGAACAATTGTCGGTTCTCGACCGAATTCAGTCAAACAAATATCCGGTGGTTGGATATAATCCATACGAGGTAAGTTTTTGCACTTATGTCAGTCATTTTGTCAAACATATAGTATCAGTCGATCGTTTTCAGCCGTGGATTGACTTCTTCACGCACGAGACGATGATTCATCCGATTTCAAATCGACCCGATCACAAACGCAGTTTCGTGCCATCCAAATTGGATAAGGAGAAAGTGAGTGCTGCACAAGTCGCCGAGATGTAAGTATCTTGAAAAATAAAGCAAAAGCTTTTGTACTTATCCTCAGGTCAGTCGAATGGTGCACTCGATCAAAATGGGTTGGTTAAAGCCGCGACCACCCAAGCCGTTGAAGGAGAAGGAAGATGAGCCAGAATATTACGATCTCTGGTCCGACCAGACATCAAAAGTGAGGTCTATAATTTTATTAAGCTTTTGGTATGATATATCTCTTACATTTTGCTAGGACCTGTCCAAGAATGACCAAGCGCGACTGGCGATGCGTATGCCCGCACCCAAACTGCCATTACCCGGACACGCTGAGTCGTACAATCCACCGTCGGAGTATTTGATGAGCGAGGAAGAGGTATTCTTGAGCGCGTTTTTTTTAAATTTAGTTTTCTGCATTTTCTGTATAACAATTGTGCAGAGTTCTAAGGGCGCCCTTACTCATAGTGGAAAATGGAAATGGAAATACAAAAAATAATCTATGTCCAAGTTTTCCATTTCCATTTTCCAAGATGACTAAGGGCATACTGGAAAATGGAAATGAAATAAAACATTTCCTGCAGCAGCCATGTTTTGACATGTGACAAAAACATTTTCTGTTCCACTCAAATCTCGGCAGCTGATTGGTCAGATTTCACACAGAAACTGTTTTGTTTCATTTCCATTTTCCAGTATGCCCTTAGTCATAATGGAAAATGGAAATGGAAAACTTGGACATAGATTATTTTTTGTATTTCCATTTCCATTTTCCACTATGACTAAGGGCGCCCTAACAAGGATTTAAAGGCAAACTACACCAACACGAGCCCGATTTCGAAGGTGGTGTGTATGCAAAACGATTAGAAAGAGAAAGTCATCATGCTTCACTTTGTACTCTTCAGCGTGTAACATTTCCCAAATCAGCAGCCACGTCAGAATGTTTCACTGTTCTGCGTGCTGCGAAATCGGACTTGTGTTGGCGTAGTTTGCCTATACATTTAGTTACAGTACGTTGATAAAAACAATTGATATTAACTCGCGATGACGTTTGTTTTTTTAGAAAAAGTCCTGGGAGGAGCAAGAGCCCGATGAGCGGAAACAAGATTTTGTGCCAGAGAAACACTCTTGCTTGCGACATGTGCCGGCGTACTCGAGATTTGTCAACGAACGATTCGAGCGATGTTTGGACTTGTATTTGGCGCCGCGACAACGGAAAATGAAGGTGTGAAGCTATGTTTTGGGTTTATGTTTCACTCCCGCATAACTTGACTTCATTAATTATTTCCCTTCACTGTGCCGCGCTCAACTGACGTTGAGAAAGAAATGAATAAAACTGATAAGACCCACAAACAACAAATTCATTCGCAGCTAAACGTCGATCCAAAAGATCTACTGCCAAAACTGCCCGATCCTCGTGACCTCCAGCCATTCCCAACCACGTTGACATTGGTGAGTTTCATTTTTGTTGACGTTAGAGGCGATTATATTGTTCCTAACGAACGCATGGTTTGTTCACATGGGACTAGCATAAGGCCTCTCTGAATCCAAGCCAGTGGGCATTATATTGAGATGAGATTGTTGTCTTCACCAATTACGTCGTTATCTAATCTACCACAGACCTATCGTGCTCACTCGAGTTTGGTGCGTTGTGTGTGCATCGAACCTCTCGTCGGTCAATTTGTGGTGTCCGGCAGTGACGATGGAACGTTGAAGGTAACACGTGCTGTTTCATGCTCCTCCCTCCGTATGTAAAGCTGGAGTTATACTTGTCCATTTTGGGCTTGTAGACAATGAGGACAAATTTTTGTTTCAATCATATTTTGTGATAGCGTTGGATCACTAATTTCGACCAGCGTAAAAGTTGTTCCCCTGCACCAAATCAACAACTTTTACGCTGGTCGAAATTAGTGCTCCAAAGCTATTACAAATATGATTCAAACAAAAATTTGTCCTCATTGTCTACAAGTCCAAAATGGACAACTATAACTCCAGCTTAAGAGGTTGTATGAGGTCTTCAGCCCTTCTCAATTAATTGTCCCCAATTCCAAGGTTTGGGAAACCACGACGGGTCGTTGTCTGCGCACAGTGACCATACCCGACGTGTGCCATTCGATCGCTTGGTGTCGCTCTGCACAAACGCCCACGCTCTTGGCTGCTGCTGTGTGCGTGTCGATTTGTTGTTCAAAAGACTCCAAACCGATTTACTATTATTTTCTGTTATCAGATAAACTTTCAATTTTGCAGAGGCGATTTTGTGATGCTGCTGAACATCGGTGTTGGTGACGAAAATGCAGTGGCCAAAACAGATGCAACAATGAAACAATGGTGTGCTGACGCTGGCTCAATGGATGGTATGTAAATTTATTTTTAGCTGACAGAACAATATATATTGCATGACGGCGCTAAGCGCGAAGCGTTTATCTAGCCACAGCCAGTGAAACATTTTTTATTCAAGTTTTTCAGGTTCGACTGGCGCTGTTGAATGGAAAGTGGTTGATAACGATTCTCCGTTCTCAATGATTCTCACACACAAAAAAGTCAGTCAACGGTTGGCTATTTGTTTTTCTAAAATCACGTTTATCCAGTCAAACATTACTTTCAGCCAGTCAAGCAAGTCACCTGGCATGCAAACGGCGATTATTTTGCGAGCGTCTGTCCGGACGCCGAATCCAACTGTGTGGTCATTCATCAGTTATCGAGAATGATGTCAAAGGTTGGCTTCGATTTTGTGTCAAGCGTTTCCACTGAACTGCCACGAGCATCGCTGCACATGGTTTACAGAGCATCAGTATCCAAAAATATTGTTATACCTGCAGACACCGTTCAGCAAGAGCGTCGGTTCAGTGCAAAATGTAGCGTTTCACCGCACGAGACCGCTGTTTTTCGTTGCCGTAAGTTGCCAATTTGTTTACCCTGCAGCAATAACTTCTTCTGATACAACAGATGACTTGAGTTCAGACAAAAACGCATGTGCGAATTTATGACCTGCAACAGCAACAGCTCACGAAGAAACTGTTCGGCAATTGCAGATGGATATCGTCGATATGCGTACATCCGAAAGGTCTGGATTGAATACATGCTTTGAGAGATTCACAAAAGGGTTAAAAAAATCGCAACGCAATATTTTTTCCAATGCTTTCCAAAAATATTATAAAAGCATGTGTCACAGGCGACAATCTAATCATTGGCAGCTATGATTGTCGACTGAACTGGTTTGATTTGGATCTGAGTGCCAAACCATTCAAGACGCTGTCACGGTAGGGTTTTTGGATTCATCATAAATTTATGGGAGTCTCGCTTTAATCATATGAAGCATCTACAGACATCACAAAGGCGCCATCAGATCGGTGACCTTCCACGAGCATTACCCGTTGTTCGCATCGTGTGGTGATGATGGAAAGACGATTGTGTGTCACGGACAAGTTTATAGGTTGGTGAAATGCTTTTTTTAGTAAAAAAGCGGCTTTAGGTGAAATAAAAAATAAAGCATTGGATTTCAGTGACCTCCTACAAAACGCACTAATTGTGCCAGTGAAAGTACTTGGTGGTCACACGATCACTGACGGTCTGGGTGTGTTGCAGTGCTGTTTCCATCCCAGACAACCCTGGTTGGTGTCGGCCGGTGCGGATGGCACACTCAAATTATACACTTATTAAAACATCAAACAGATAATGTTGTTGTGACTGTAATGGTTTTATGGACATGTTGTTACGTTTTTGTTATGAATGAATCAATAGTTGTTAAACAAAATGTGGTGAGGTAACGGATAAACACAACGAAAGTGCCTTGCAAAATCAGGTGTTGGTGATTGTTCGATAAATCAGATCAGCATTTTCAACATGCCATTGACGATTGAATTGTATCTGGTGCTTGACCGTCCGCAACACAGACTGCCATTCTATGGGCGTTTGATTGAGCGCAAGCGTTGTGTTCAGTTTCACCAGTACCGCCACATCGTCGACGTAAGTCGATGCGCTGATGAGAATTCTTGAGAGGGTGGACAGGCTGAAATGCCCGTTTTGTTTTCAAAATTTTACTGCAAATAATACATCGCATTATGAGACATCATTCATGCAAGTGCGTCTGTCTGGCTGAGTGATGTTTGTGCACTCACGCCATGGTTGATATCGATGTCCACAAATCCAGTATAAACGCCAACAACAGTGATTTATCCGGCATGTGCTCTGCAACAGCATTGGTTTCGTCCTGATGGAAAGTCGACAGTTGAAGAAAGGCGGCGTTTAGCAATCTGTAGTTGACAGAATGATGTTTCAATGGTTCGGTGTCGTGCTTGATACGTTGTCCACGTGACGCACCTTTGCAGCGTGACATTGTCACGTGAACACACTAATCCAGCTATTAGATTCACTCGTTCGTCGTGCACCGTCTCACGATTAAACTTGTTCCACATCCAATCCCAATCGGCTGATGTTCCACGACGCACACCCACACAGTACACCGACGCACGGACGTTGGCCGAAATGCTGCGGGTTTGAGATCGTTTATTAAAATATAGCAAAATTATTAAACCAAACAAATGACGGGATAACATTACAGTGTACATGGTCAAATCACCTCGTCAACTCAGCACCCCCAAGTAAGCGCGAAAAATAACACATACATGGCATTCGAGGTGAGTTGACCACTCTACAAAGTGAGTTTACAAAGTGATATGACCACTTGAGTTGACCACTGTAAAATAAGCCAAATAACTCACGTATTGCAAGCACTGCTAGTCGCATACGTTCGACAGTTAGTCTGCATGTTGCGAAACATGGCCAGTGAAAGGTCTGTGCACTCAGGTAGATCGACGTCACACGCAAGACGCCAGGTTACCCGTCGAAGTTCACTGTGAGGTGTGAACGTTTGTTTGGGAATAAATTTGCCATTCATATTTTAATTGGGAATTTTTTAATTTAGCTCATATAACGCTGTCTTTTCTTAAACATACATTTCATCGTATTGCTGTCCGTCCGTCTCTGTGCTGGAGGCTGCATACACGGGCTGTACCAGGTCACGAATAAATCGCTGAAAAATACGCCCAAAAAGTTGCACTTCTTTAATGTGCACACAATGATTTGTACATTTACCCTGAACTGTTGTTGAGCCGGGGTATTTTGTATCAATCGATGTTCGAAAATCCTGAATTCCCTGCCTGCAACCATCCAGGGCAGAAACGTGCGCTCCTTTGACAGATAACTGACCAAATGCAGTGGAATCGCCGATGAAATATTAGACATTCTGCAGTTTCAGGTCAAACACGAATATTGTTGGTATTGGCTCGACGGTTATCGGGCGTCGGGTGCATCAGGTCACCATCAGTGCGAGTGCACCACAGTAGCCAATTATATGTCAAATCGGTACTCACTTGGCGAGATCGAATGCGTCTTTGATGAGATACGCTCGCGTGATGCCATCGAAAATCTAAGAAATTGAAAATCGTGTACGCCTTGTCATTCCTGAACGGCTACAGTACCATTACCGTATGGTCGCGCATCAATGCTTCACTTAATGTCGTGGACATTGCATCCTCATACCACACTGTGTACGATGCACGATGTCGTTCATTGGCCAATAACCAGTCACTGGTGGCCAAACCGGAACCCAAAGTCACCGTTTGGTTCATTGGCATCAATACAGAACAGGAACTGGATCCCGAGATGCCGGAACGCAGCCAGATAGGTACCGCATCCGCTATGTTGCACTGAGGTGCGATCGTATCATTCCAACGCAACTGGAAAGACGGTGGTACTAGCACAAAGTCGTGTGAAACATCAGCAGGAGCCAGAACACATACAGGTTGAAAGTTTATTGATATCGAGCCCTTCGGATCAAGGCGACACAAACCGTCGGTTGAGCTCTAAAATACGAGATGGGACAGCACTGTTCCATCCTTCAAACGTTGACGATTGACAATGACGCAGTTTGTCCACATGCATTAGTAGCGTACTACATAACCTGTGTTGTCGTTTGCACCCGTCTGACCCTGGCAGCCATCGGAATGTGCAACATGTGCTGCCAACAGTCCATCAGTTCGGTCGCTGTCTTGTTGTCCGCTGAGCGAATCACAATCAAATCGGCAAAGTCCGCAGTTGTCACCAGAAGGTGCGACTTTCGTGTCAAAACGTCGCTGATTGAATGAAGCATTGATGTTAGCGGATTGGTGGAGAGATATTGCACCATGCGCAACAGTTGTACGCCTTGCTGGAACAGGGAATGCGCGCAGTTAGAATAGAAATATTTATTTTGAAAAAAAGCCCAGCTCCCTCTCACCATGGCTTCTTCGTTAGCGTTGTACATTGATCCAGCGATAAACCAAAAGTCCTGCAAATCATTAAATGAAAATCAAGATATTCTTCTTCCTGAATTTGCAGAGTTTTTTTCTGTCGATATAACAGAACGCACCCCTTCCGTGCCCGGTAGCACACTGGGCAGACTGGCGTATTGTGCAAACGTGGGCAGGGATGTGCGTAACCAGGCGTTACCGTAGTCCAGCAGACCCAGCAACCACTGAGATGTCAATCACAACTTATGACTTCGTTTGGAAATAACATGTTTAAAATGCGCTGTCCCAAACCTGTGACACGACAATATTCGATAGTGTTTGCACGATTTGCACCTGAAACGTCACATAACGCCAAACTTGATGGGTTTGTGTTCTTGCAGTGAAACATCACCTGTTTGACCGTGGGCGTCGACCGTGCCTGATAGACCAATCGATTCTCGTTCACTAATGCCAGACTCCTCCCCACGGAAAAGTCTTCACCGAAATGCCAATCGGGCAGCGCGATTATGTCTGAAATTTTTGAATTGAAATTTTTGAAAGCGTGATAACCAAAACCATCGCCAACCAATGTTGTTTGTGGGCAGTGGTTGTTTCAGCCATTGTTCATAGAACACAATGACAGGACGCAGTTGACTGACGCTCAATGACATTTGCTCAACCACTGAGGGTTGGGACCAGACTCGGATCTGTGGGAGGCGAACTTGGATGAAACATACCGGGTGCATCAGGTCATCATCGCTGCGAAAATTGGCGAGCTGAAGAACCCTAAAAACCAACCGCCGTATTATCGACCAAATGTGCACCGACTTGCAGCACCGACCCAATCATCAACGACAACTTTTCGGCGCTGATCTGTGGCGTCGTGCGAAAATGCGTCACTTTCCAGCCGTTTCTGGCATTGGTTTTTGAAATTAAGGTGTTTTTCAACTTTTTAATAAAAATTCAAAATTAAACAACGAACCCAATTTCCACGGATCGATCCGCGGGACTCGCACTGAACGCGATCAACGTACTCGGATGCTGAACGCTGATCATGTATTCGGCTCGGAATTGATTCTCGTCGAAGCTCGGCACCAAATGACGCAACGAATGGTTGCTCGCCGACATGAACACGCACCATCTGTATGCATTTAATTTGTAATCTCTTTCCATTTTTTTAAATGTGTGTTCACACTCGGGGCTGTTCGTTTATCGATGGGCATGATAGCAATACACAACTGTGGCGCTATTCTTTGATTCCAATCCGATTGAATGATGCACCGCCCCCCGGTCAAAGCTTTGACGCGCGTTTTGCAAGTTACGCCTCAGGCTGTCCGTGGTGCGTGAAGTATACCTACCATACGTGATGCTGCAGTGTCAAATTCAACCAAAAGATGGCCGTGCCCCCACCCCACATTCATTGGACCCTGCGGGGACGCTTCAAGTGCTTTACTCATAGCCGTTTCCATGCTAAATCTTGGTGGCTGGTGTGCACTGGTGACGTCCAGTGTTGGCCAATGGAAAACTTGGAGCCAGCCGCCGAAAAAAGGATTATTGAAACTGAACCTAACACGCCTGCCCGCGAATCGTAAATTCAGCACGCATACATAATGTATAATATCTACCCAATCGCAAAATCGCAACCGAGCCCACCTTTGCTCCCCATTCTCCGAGTACTCCACAGCCCGTATTGGCGAACTTGTCGCGCTGGCTGTTGTGTGCGCTTGCGATCGCACTTTCATCTCAATTCTGTACTCATTATTGGCTCGCAATGGCTGTCGCAATGTAATCAACAACACGTTGGTGGTACTGTTCAGTGATGTTTCATTCAACGGCACGGGCACATCGTTGTGTGTAATGGATACATGATCGATGTCAAGCTCAGCCGCTAGGAGGGACACGTTCTGAAACATTAAGTCTGTAATCTTAGTAATCATTTGGATCTTACGGTAACGATGCTCACCATAATTCTAACTTTACCACTTGTCAAATAACCACATACCATAGTCGTGCGTGAAACATCACATAGTATCGTCACATTGGCGTCGTACGTCATCCTCTCCCCGGGTGCGATGTCAACCATCGCTGTTGGAATGTTGAACCGAGCGCTGATCCAGTACTTACGCGGCACGACATTCTTATTCAACAGATATCTGAAATTTTAACTAATGATTTCCAAATTTTATGCTAATATCGATGAATCTAAACTAATAGTGTTTCTCTCACTAGCCTTGACAGTTGCCCATCGTCTTCTATGAGCTCTTCGGCCTCCAACACAATTGTGGCACATTGTTGATAGCGATAGACGATAAATGGTAGTAAAAATAATAGAATTAAGAGAATTATAAATATAATGATGATGACGTAGACTATGTGACGGGGCACGACCACATAGTAGCCGTCGGTGTGACCCTCGGACAAGGAGGGACTGTAGGAACGTTGACGAAACATTAGGTACTTTAGGCATGAATACATCTGCAACAGAGTCGCAATAAAGGGGCATTGGTGAGTCTGCTCGTCGTCACAATATCGAGAGGGCGAGCAGAACCAACCAATCATCAAATTTCATGTCGGTCTAGAGGACGTGTTTTCGTGACGATTGCTCCACACTGACGATGATCTGGTGCACCTATAGTCTTGGATTACCTGGTGCGAATAACTGACATTGTCAAGGGTACTTGTGTTTCTGACAGCTGGTTGTGCAACCTAAAAGTCCGTTTCGGCAGTCTTCGACAGAATCTGCTTCGGTAACGTCATGTGTGTGTAACCGAGTCATACACAAGCTGATTGCTATGAGAGATGATGTATACATAGATAGGTCATTATATTTGTGCAGCTGTATGCGTTACTCGGGTATTGAATGCATGGACAGCTTCTAAATCAGCGGAACTGCATTTTAGTCACCTGACCTACAATACATTTTTAGTCTGTTTTTTGCATTACACATCTTTTATCTGACGCAACAGAGCGCAACACGAAAGAGTGCACGAATAGTACGACACGAAAGCAAGTGCACAGACTCGAACTTTTGCAGTTTCATCAGATTGCACGTTCTGCTTTATGCCCCCAGGACATAGTATTTCTTTCTTGTTATGTTGCTTTTCCAGCCCCTCTTTTTAGTCATCCGTGTTCTCATCATTTGCCTGTGCTTATCACTGGTATGCTGATTATGTTATGACTAATGTAAGCATTTTCTGGAACTTTATTACCTTTATCGTAGTTTCAACCCTGTGATGTGTATTCTCAAAGCAGCTTTTTTGTCACTAAATACGCAATTGACGCACACAGATGCAGCAAATTCTACGAAACGCTTACTATAAGTGATGTTTCACTTGACCTCTATAATGGGTGTGTAAAAAAACTCGAAAATGGCCATTTAGGCACCTAAGTACTACTAAAACGTTTTTTGGCCTGCAGCTTCTTTGTTACAGTCGCTGCAACTTACGTGGAGTAACAAACATAAAATGAAACATCAGTTTCTATGTGGACAAATGACATCTCGTCAAGACATAACTAATGACGAGAATTAGTGCTTACGTTAGGACAATGGTGTTTCAGTGTTTGCACTTGTCAAATGACAATGAAGTAAGTAATTGAAAGGGCCAAAATGCGCCTGGGTCTTCTTCGGCTTTCGTGCTCCACGTGGCTGGGGTATACGGGATGCTCTAGTATTCCTAACTGAACCAAAAGCCGTATATGTCTCGAAACACTACATACCTAAAGCTATTTTTGTCTTGCACCCGTTTCACTGTACTGCAAACCTTGGTTGTGGGAAAATACAGTTTACGTGTGCTTGCCACAGCACGGTGATCTTCCAAGCCACACCAAACATTATGGACACGGCAGGGGTTGAACCTGCCGGCTGTTCTAACCAGCTGAACTACGGTTTTCAGCACGGTTTTCTTTCACGTTCACGTAATAGTCCAACCACGAGCTTATGAGACACTTTTTTTTAAAGTTGGCTTGGCCAGATCCAATAATGTTCCGATTACATGTGTTTCGAACACGAAAGAAAGAGAATGGGCCGAGAGAGATGATGACAAGTTCCAGCTGCCTGACCTCAATACATAAAAATATATGAACACTAAACTTCGATTGAAAAAGTCACTTCACGTGATCGCAGGTAAAAGGTCAATAATCTAGGCACCGGACCAATCATCAGGTTTGACAGTGCGTTTAGTTGGAATTTGATACAGTTAAACCATACTGGCGATGACCAAGTGCACCCATGGTCTTGTGTCAACTGACATCGCCATGTGGTTTCCATGACTCAGCTAGGTAGTTGTGGTTGTGACACTTCGAGTGGAGTTCAACAAAATTTGCTTTGGTGCACATTTGTTTGGTCTGTCCACTGCGCATTGATGATGATGACGGAGAAGCCTGCCGTATTTGTGCACCAGTTGATGATTAACGTTGCCGTGTACAGCTAACGCATGCGGGCATTTTTTCAGATCATCTGACCCATGGATTAAGTTTTAAAAATTTGTTCTTTTTTCAATACACATTTTTTATCTGAAGCAAGAGAGCAAAAACATGTGCACGAATAATATGACACAAAAGCAAACGAACAAACATATGCAATATAAGAGATCTATACAGAAATATAAACGTTGACAAGTTTTAAAAATACACAAAATCCAAGGTGTAATTTACCGTGCAAAACAGTGCAACGAGCCATAGTAAAAATCATTAAGTCATTGGTTGAATTTTTTTAGTAAGAATAAGCAATATTTTTTGATAATACATCACGCACGACACGATTATAAGCCACATGCTTCAACTAAAAATTCAATGGTTCAAAAGTAGCATTTCTGAATTTCATGAGGACAGCATCTACAGAAGAAAATCTGGTAACATTTAGTCAAGATTATAGATTACGCAGGAAGAGCAGAACACACAAAAAGCTAAATTTTAACAAATAGCTGAATTTGACTCACATGTAAACTGAAATTATAAAAGTATTAAAAATCTTTTATTTACAACAATAGACTAAAACGTAGGCCTGCAATTGGCAAACTGATGCAAGCACACGGCTATAGTGCGATCTCATCATTGGTAATTTAGTGAAAGTCAACAAAATCCAAGATTAAAATCGTAACGAAGTGGATGCACAATAAACGTGGATCACTTTTCTGAACAATGAAAATGGCAAACAAACAATTGCGCACCAAACGCTTCAGGTGCGTTGAAAAAGAAACTTATGGGCCTCGTGACAGTTCAGCTTGGTTCGAGCCACCAGGGTCAGATGACTGACGTTGTGTGATGCCATGGTGCCCCAAGCCACCTGAGGTCCACAAGTGCCAAAAACCAGTTTGCAAAGAACACGGCTAGGTGTTCCTCCGACACCAATCAATAATAATCTGTGCATGTTTCCGGTTCCATTCAACGCCCGTCTTGGCCGTTTCCAACGTGCCGCGCGCAGTCTGTTCGCTGCTGCCCAGCTCATGTGTCGCCATGAAATCTTCCAGCTGAAAAACTTGCGTTGTCCATGTTCTGAGCTCATGCTCTTTACTTTTCTTTTGAATTGTGTGAATACATTTACATTCACATTCACAATTATGCATGGCACTGTGTACTAGTGACCGTTAATGGCTTTGACCTGTTTCGCAGACGAGCAGGTCATCGTCAGTGCACCAGATGGTCACGTGACGCCCAAAAACGGTGTGGTTTTTATGTTCGCATAACCTTAGCATCAGATGCGCGCTGATGCTTCAACAGCTATGGTAAATTTCTAATTTCAGTTCCTAATGCACTTTTACAGACGCAGGGAAACTCCCGTTCGAAGTCGAGGCAGGCAACAAGCCGCGCAGCTGGCTTGTGTGCGTTTCGAATGTTTCAGTCACACAAGCTGTGTGTGTCAGCTGTGTGGCTTGTTGACTGTGTGCTCAGCTCGTTGCCTGCCTCGACTTCGAACGGGAGTTTCCCTGCGTCTGTAAAAATCATGAGGCAACGAAATTAGAAACTTACTGTACTATAAAACGTCAAATCATGCACAACCTTTTCCACGTCTTCCTCAGTCGCAAAGCCAACCGTCGAAGCTTGCACCATCATCTGAAGGGTGGATGTGTCGCTGAATCTGAAATGGTCATCTTAGGATTGCATATGTTTAGCATTTGTGTCGCACAACAAACACAAATGTTTCGATAACAACCGTACATAATATTGATTTGCACACACATTCGAAAGACGAACAAACAAATGAGCGCCTGAACCAAACCTTGACAGAGTCAAACTGACTTTTTATACAGCATCTTCCAGTTTCCAGACACAAAGTTCCAGAGCACATTGCGTCCAATTGGGTTGCGCGAAATGTGATCAAACAACAGACCGGGTTCGGACATTCGCATGTACTTCAGGGTCATCGCATCGTCCATCAAACTGAAATGTCGCGCTGGCTGATGTTTCAAAAGGATGATTGAACGAATAAAGGGCAATTTTGCAGTGCGCTAGAACGACGCCATGCTGATGGGCATGATAACAGGCACACGCAGTTGGTCTTGCTTGATTAGCAGTAGGTGTGAACCATTTGAAACTCATTTAATGTACACTAGACGGGACCCGTGCCTACGGCCCGGCTACAGCGCCGCGCCCGTGCCGTGCCCCCCCCCCACCCCACCCAAACCCCCCCCCCCCCGGGGGGGACAAACCCCATAAAGGCAAACAAACATGTAAAACATGTACGCACACTTTGAGATTGTCCTCATTATTGGTGCAGGCAATGCCGAACAACAGATTCCATCGTTCAGCCGCTTGTGGTTCGCGTTGGAATTTCTCGTACAAAAACTGCCAGTCCTTGTCATCACCCTCAGACACACCCGTGCAGTAGACGGCCTCGCGGATATTCGGGTCCACTCTATGAGGGCAAGCTGATGTTTCAAAATGCGTGGTTCGGGTGTTTGTTTTGGCATGCATTGTCTACCAGGCAGCACAGCGAACAGCCTTGTCGCGAGTGGACACAAACGTGTACATGGGGTACCATATTATAATGCCGGGCAAACTTTGAAAGAAGTTTTTTGAACGCGGTGTCTGATCCGTAAGGCACACGACGCGTTTAAGCTACAACGGTCCGGTGGCCGTGACAAGCAGTTCATGCTGCGTGTGCTTTTCGGATCAGGCAACGCGTTTGAGATAATTATCAAAAAATCATTGTCAGAATGTCCAACAACATAAACAACCCAGCGTCATACGTGCCTGTTACAATGATCGCTACCCAGTTTGTTATCGCAATCTTGTTGGAAATTTTTGAATTCCACCACGGCCCTGTTCACACATTCGTTCACTTCGAGTTTGCACGCCTGCTTCCAAGCCACCGAACGCAGATTTCAAAAAGAAGTATACAATATTGTGGATAGTTTAGTTTTGTGGAAATATTGAGCGCAAGTCTGACCAACTGGTTGAATAGTTTCTTGTGGTCCAGGTATTCGGGCTCGAGCGCCAGTTTGAACAAATCGGTAACAAGTTTGGAGAAGAATTTCTGGAAAGAGTTAGGCGTAACGTAAACCCATCCTGCATGTTTGCAAAGTATTGTGAAAATGCCTCAGAATAGGATAAACGCCCTGTTACGACTCTACACTCATTTGGTCAGGATTCGGTTGGGTTGTTTTTCACTGACCTCGTACCTGCAATTCTAGGCAAAGACCCCCCCCGCCCCGCGCGAAAAAAACCGCCCGCGCCCCGCGCCGCGCCCCCCCCCCCCCACCCGCCACCGCCACCCTCTGTATGGTGCAGGAGCAACTTCAGGTGACAAACCTGAGAAGTTTTACGGTAATCACGATCAAACAGACGCAACGGGTGCACCCATTCCGTGCGTGTTTCTGAGGTTTCAGATCAATTCACAATCGATTTAGGTTGTGAAACATTACCTTGAAATCGTCATAGTCACTCCTTGGTCTCAGCATCATGTCGATGTAACTGAGTTGTTTGATGAGACTTTCCCACGGTCCGTCGTGTCGCTCACGATGTGCGTATGCAGACAGGTTGAAGGCTGATGTGTAGTCGAGCGTGCCCTCCAATGCCAGTGTGAACACGTCGTCGATCAGTTGCGAACGCACGTTCACGTCGATTTGCTGCATGATGGGGATGTTTCATGAGAGCAAGTCCACTGATGCAATCGTCAATTGAATAAAATTAACCAACACTGCCCGGAACCGTTTGTTTAGCTTTTCTGAAAGTTAATTTTCATCTATAGAGTTGATACTCCATTGAGCCCAAAAAAATGGTTCGCATCAAATAAATAGCGCTTGTTGTTGTCATGCCCATATTGCGAAAAACGCTGATGTCATACAAAATGGCTGTTTGAACACAAAATCAACCGACCTTGAGATCTCTCTTCAACTGTGCGATGAGTGCTTCCCAATTTCTCTGGTCGTAATTGGTACGATAATAGGATCGAACTTCGTCGTTCAAAAGCAGCCACTCCGATTCGGTGCCCGGGTCCAACTGTATGGTTGTGCTTTCAACGCCAGGTAGCATCCACGTGAATCGCAGTGTGCTGTCGCGCTCGGTGCGGTACCAAATTGGCACATACCTGAGGCGGGATTCCGGTAGGTGATGGGTTACTGTAATTTGTGATATTTGTAACATGTTACCATCCAGCTTGGCATTCTGGTGGCATCTCTTCTTCGTGATGTGCATCGTTGCTGTCGGCTGTCGCCAGGAATCGTTTCTAAACAAATAAATTGTGTAAGCACTTATGAAAATTCTTTTTAAGAAAAAGAATTCAAAAATATAATAAATTAACACACTAACCTGAGTCAATGTGACCGTGTTCTTTGCGTAATCCCTTTCAGCATTCACCAACGGGAATCCACCCCTTGTGATCCAGCAATGCATCACTTGAGTGATGTTCAGTGGCTCATCCGCTCGGATACGGGTCTCATCGGAACCCTTTTGTTGGATCTGGGAAGTTTTCGAAAACCTGGCATATATAGCTTGTTTCGTTCTTCTCTTCGAGATGCTTTTCTCAATGGGAGTGAACCACGGATGTGGAAGTGCGGTTCCAAGCAACATGTCTTACTATTTTTGAAAAGCTTGTGCAAGCGCACAAAGCCATAATTAACTTCGTATACGAACGCATTGTCCAAGACCATCTCAGAAACTTCGCAAAACGATTATTGTTATAACAATCATGAATGAACACCAACATTTCTGGATATCATGTCGAACAGATCACCCATCGTTGCCACCGAGTACTGATTGTTTCGCAAGTATGTCTTCAAGCTGTTGTGCAGCACCGTACGCCCGCTCAGGTACTGCATCATGCGCACCATGGTGGCACCCTGCAGTAGTAGAAAACGCAATATTGGCTGAGGAAATTCATTGTTGGTCAGAGATGTTGAACACCTGGACGTTGGATTGATTGAGAACAACCAGTGATGTTTCAGCTACTCATGTGCCGTCTACCGCCGTTACTGTGCATAAGAAATGGATTCCGAATAAAATTGTTCATGTCCGAAACTCTCTTTGGTAAAAAAAATGCGACAGACAGCTGATGTATCAGTGATATTACTTAAATCTACGAACGAAACACTACGTGCTTTTGAATTACCCTGTACTACTAACAAACGTTTTTTTTGACTTGCAGCTTCTTTCACACAGTCATGCTGCAACCAGCGTCAGAATAAAAAATGAAGCATTAGTTTGTAAATGTGTGTAAGTGTCATCACGCACGACATAATCGACGAGGCGACAGACACTGGTCTTCTCGAGCTTACAGTACTCGCCATGCACAGATGTGACGGAGTTCTGTTTAGGAGTTTGCACGCAGTAATGTTACAGCCCAGCAATAAGATCTGCTGGTGGGGCTTTTCGGAGGCAAATTTGCCATTCGGCGTTCGCACTGACGAGCCCTGGCGCCTCGGTCCATCTGCGAAAGCACGACGAAGCAGACCAACATTACGGCCCTCAGTACAACACTGTTGATAGACTATTTGAATTTTGTAAGGGCCAATACATATATTTGAAACCGTAAAAGCGGGTGTGCTTTGTGGGCACGTACGAACGCAGGCCTCAAGCCAACGTGTACATACGCTATTTGGAACCGCTCTGAGATAAGTACATAACGGTAATGATGAAATGACCGCGAACGACATTGGCTCAACGAGATCGGCAACCGGGGATGGTTCAGGATTCTATTTTAAAAAGGCGCACAATTAAAATTTTCACTACATGGTAAATATGTGGCCTATACTGTTAAGTATGCTACCAAACGGTTTTTTGACTTGCGGCTTTTAGCTGCAACGTAATATAAACGGCAATGACAAAAAAGTTAATGGCGGCTCTAAGTGCCAAGTCATCGTCGAACACTTTAGGCACAAGAAACCACAACGAGGCACCACGCTTGACCGGCACTGTGCATTTTCATACAGGCTGTCCATTAGAGAATTTAGTTCAAAAAATGGCTAGTTGAAAACCAGTTTGTTGCAAGCTGATCGTCTCCATGACTGTGAATTGGCAGGTCCAAATGTGCCTCTGAGAAAAAAGATTTGATGTTACAGTGGTAATATTTATAAAGGTATAAGGACTGGGCTATCCACATGTATAAGTGTAGGGTTCAAGTCCTTCGTATTACTACTGAAACCTCTTTTTGACTTGCAGCTTTCAGATGCTGCAACTCTACTGCAAGTTTGAACGTATCCATTCCATGTGTCGCAAAATTTTGATAACGGTCTGAGGCAACCCGGCCAGCTGCATCTTGATTTGAAGCGTTTATAATTCTTATGTTACAAGCGAACTACTTAGTATCATGGCAGTCGCCATTTGACTGAAATTTCCGGTGCTTGTGAAGGCTTTTACATTATAACTCTACTACGGTAAAGCCTTTTTGACTTGCATCGTTGTGCTGCGAGTAAGAACATGAAGGAAGACCATGAGCATACACAAATGATCGCGAAAGGCGTGCACTGGACTGAAAGTGAGCGTTTGATGTTTCATCCGAGAAAGACGGCCTTATTTGGCAGTCTACTGTCGTTCGTCGGCAGTTCGGTCCATTGCTCCCTTCTCCATTTGCTGTGAATTTGCTTTCGCCTCAGCATTCGCATTGTGTGCTGGAAAGCATGTAGAATGTATTGTACACCCAGCTGGTTCGTGCACAAAATGCGGGATGTTTCACCGGTGCTACTTTAACCAGCACTTAGCAAACACTGACATAACACTACAGGTATAGGAAAATTTTGGTTGGACACTAAAATCTTCCAAAAGTTTTTTTGGTTTGTGGCATTAATTCATGCTGCAATTTTGGAAGAAAACCAGGTGCTTATGTGGGTACCAAGAGTCAGCGTTGCCGTCAAAAACCCCGTAGTAGTGAGGAGTGTTTGAACCCCATGGTACGGCATGTCAACAACTTACGGCTAAACTGTTCGATTGAAACATCACCAGTCGTGCGTGTGTTCATGGCTTCTTAAGAACTTGGATATTTGCAGCACTGCGCTGCAAGTCAAAAAATGTTTGAGTAGTATATAGAACGCCACTATGCTAGTTTTTTGATTGATGAGGATCAAGCACACAACCCTGGCATAAATAGTGTTCTTGTAGCATCATATCAGCATCCGTACAGCAACAAGTACGGAAACCCTTTTTGTGAGGCTAGATCTCAACCATTATTGTATGTTGAGACATTTTCAGCACTGCTTTCGAAAGCGCACGTGACCTAATTTTTCATGTTAAAATTTGGCGTGGTCAAGTGCTTTGACGAATGAGCGGAGCAAAGTTTTGCCAAGGACATTTGTTTGCATGGTACTTTTGCACGCATTTGAAAGGCTAACTTGGCAACGATCTGCTTCAATGGTCCGTAACTTATCGATCAAAGCGGCGGCGACGTTATGTACCATTCTGTAAATTATGAGGAGGCCAACTTTTAACACAAAATGACTAGATCGTCTTAGCCCTCGAATGCGATACTAAAAGGAGCTCTATGTTTTGCCACGGCCGAGCCCTAGCCATACGAAAGGGTTTCCGTACTCTTTGGGTCGCCCTGCAGAAAAATCAGACAAGATACAGTATGCATTTGGCGCACACCACGGCGTTACTTGGAGCGAAGGTTTACAGCCGGAAAGCTGTAGGTCAAAAAATCTTTGTCGTGTATATACATAGGTGCTCCGCACCTGCAAAACACAGAGCGACTGTACGCTGACGTTATAAAAAGGTTGTGTGTAACATCAGCTGATATGCGTGCATGTAACAGTTCAGTTCAGTTTTATTTCTTACACACAAACACAAGAGAACTTAATATATGTTTTTGGTTTTCTTGGGAAATGGCGCAATGAGATACGTAGCGCATATGAGAATCAAATGTGGTCCAGTTCATAAACTGCACAGCAAGAAATTACTGAGTGGTAAATAGTCACCAAGCTAAGCACACACAAACTAAAGAATGTTGGCCATACGATCTCCACAAAAAGAGTGACCGCAACATCGGTCGATCAGAGTGTGTGGAAGTACTGTATTTTGTCGCGTTTAAACGTGCTTGCATTGTCTTGCTGAGGCGAATAAAAACGAACGAAGCATGGAAACGTCGTTCATTTTTTTTTGAATGTGCTCTGCAAGACGACGACAGCTGTCCAGGTTTTTGAAGCACAAGGAGGCAGTTCACATGAAGTGCAAGACAAAAATATTTTGTAAATACATCGATTGGGGACTGTAATGTGACGACTGCCACTAGTCGTGTGAAACATGTACAGTAGGTACTTTACCTTGTCATAGGTAATCCGATCGAATATTTGAAAAATTGTGGATGGATCGTGCGCTTGAACTTGCAAGGGATGAGTGGAGAGCATCTGGTCCATGTTCAACGCTTGTTGCACTGTGCGCGCTGCGAACACGCTCTTCTGAAATTGATTGGCATGACCATCAAGCTTCAGGCAGACGTCCAGATCGCATGGTTTTTGATCCATTGCTGTTGTTACTCGTCCTGTTCAACGAAGTTTCTGTTCCAGGCACTCATGTACATGTACCTCATCAAGTGCGCTTGTCACAAGTTCCAACCAGAAGTGACTGGTGCCTAGCTTGAATAGTTGAAACATCACCAAACAAACCCAACCTAACCATATCGATGGTCGGCAATGCGGATTCAGTGCCGCGATACTGCAGAAACGTAGCGAAACCCTCGTTAAGCCACAAATCGTTCCACCACTCCATTGTGACCAGGTTACCGAACCACTGAAACGAAGTGAAGAGTTTGATGAGACCATCAACAGTTTCTGAAGCATCAGGTAATCAGTTTCAAGATCTGAGAAGGGTACCTGATGCGCCAGTTCATGGGCGACGATCTCAGCCACTTTCATATTTGGCTTTAGCTGCCGACGACGTGTCGCTGTAGAGTAGGAACATGTCACGGTACATGATCAGACCCCAGTTCTCCATTGCGCCCGCGTCGAAGTCAGGAATGGCGACCATGTCTGAATAACAGTCAAAACATGCGGTCACATAGCTGACTGATGTTTCAATTATTGCGGTTGTTAAGTCCGCAATTTGTCAAACAGTTGGACGTCACCTTGTTTCTCGAGCGGGAAATGCAGTCCGAAATATTCCTCGAAATGTTCGATGATCTTTCGGCCAGCGACGGCGGCGAACTCGCACTGGTCACGTAGTGATGGCTGTGACCAGACGCGGAACTGCAACAAGTCATGTACACAGCGTGTTGCTTTGCAGCCAGTCAATGCGTGTCACTCACCCTGGTGCCCCGACTTAGTCTGTACCTCGGCGAAAGCGAACTGACTGATCACGACTGCCACCAAGTACGATGACATTTTCGGCGTTTGATGGAAGAACGTTCGATTCCAACCATCCCTGCACATTCGGGAATACAATTGTAACAAAAACAGTTTGTTTTCCAAAATGTAACCAACCCCATATCTTCGCGATGTTCCTCGATTGTGTTCGATAGCGCGACGTAGTCGTTCGGATGCGTGATCGTAATGGTGAACGGTGCCTTGAAGTGTGGCTCGTCGTAGCACGGGATCATGGCGCGAGCATAGGTCGGTTGGAATTGGGTCGTGCCAATGTACCTGTTGAGGACAGCCCTTCGATGAAAGCAGGAGAAAATTAATTATCCTCAATTGAACACACCTCTCATCTCCGTCCTCGTCATATTTGATTCGATAAAATCCATTGAGATTGCCGTCCGCTACCACACCCGTGTAGCTCATTTGCACCCGATAACGGTGGCCGGGCAGCAGCATTGTGTCGAGCGGGAATATTACCTGAACAACGGACGAATATAAAAAACAGTGAACCTAAACTTTTCTCATTGATAAAGATCGTCGGCAGTTCCTCACCTGCTGAACAGTGTCATACTTCAGCATGCTGCCTTCGGGTGAAATGCTAGTGCCATTGTCAATGTCCTGCATTGTGAACGTGTGTTCGTGTATGGTGAGACAGAGTGCGTGCAGTGCCAGGTGTTGTGTGCGCCGTTCGCATGTTACAACCATCGTCATGGTGCAGTCAAAGTGGAACAGTTTCGCGTCGTCGAAATTAACGCGATCGGAGGGCATGAACACCTGCAACCAGCAAAGCCACTCAAATTCGCCACATTCACGCTGGTACTGTAATTAATTGCCACGACAGTAATGTGTTTTGCGGATAATCTTACGGATTTGCCACAGTAACTG
>JASAMV010002957.1:0-14360 GCA_030248065.1 Rhynchonema sp. JSB1_4
ACAACGGGCCAGCGCACGCGTCAACGCTGCATGATTAATACGGAAGCTATGTGCTCTGAAGATGGGACGGCGGAACGGGCCGGAGCGTATGCCAAAAGTGGTGAACCGCTAGCCGCTAGGAAGTTAGGTGGGAACGACGGTAGCCAGGTTGTTCTTCAATCTGACTCCCCTAGTGACCAACATGCAAATAACCACGTGGTGGATAGTGTGCCCCAGGATCTATGTTTAGTGAAGAACCCAGAAGAACAAACCATAATAAGTCATCATAAGATAGACCCGGATACGGATAAGTCACCAACGACCAATCCGCATACACACACTGCATCCCAACCACACCACCACCGCTTTACTTATATACCTCGGCGCAAGATCGGTGCCCTGTTGCACAAAGGCGGCCATTGTGAAGAAGAACACATTGTACGCGCTGAATTCGGTGCCGATTTCAAGCGACCTGAAAAAATAATGCTGTTATACTGACGGGTACACTAAAAAATTGAAACATCAGTAACACAAAATCGAATTACGCGGAGCCAGAGTCGGTTTCTTGCGGGGTCTCGGGCGAGGACACGGCCACATCTCCCTCTTCACCATAGGGATGGTCCCCTTCCTCGGAACTGAGTCGCGCCGACACGTAGATCGTGACGGACGTCTGAATGATTTGGGCCCATTTTTTTGACAGCACAACTGGGCTCTCTCTCAAACAAGGATTAAGGTCGATTTATACTTCTGACTTCCGGGAATAAGTAGAAGTCAAAAACCGGAGAAGTCACAACCACGCAGAAGTGCCCAGCAAGGCAGGTTATGCTTGTAGTGATTGCCTCACGCTCTGTCCATTGACCGCTGCCTGCCGTCTACTGTTCTTGCTCTGTTAATGAGCTGACCGAACGGGCAGTCACAAATTTTCTGACTGCTACTGTCGGGCAGTCAGAGTATAAACCGACCTTTATCCCGCGGGACGGGATGGGACGGCGTCAAATCGAGACGGGATGGGATCTACTACCTCGGCCTTCTTGTGCTTACCAGGTTTCTGTACTTCGGTGAGCACAAACGTTGTTGGTTGACTTATACTGTACATAAATGTACCATGTGAAAACACTGTTACGCTCGTCAAAGCTGATGTTCATAACGTCACATAATGACCAATACCATACGGACCATAACCACTGAGGTTCGACAGCTTCCGGGTTTCTGCGCGCCGCAAAATACCAACCAACCAAGATCATCGACACGATAATTGCGGTCCAAATTCCGGCGCTCAACGGTTCCAGAAACGAGAAGACGGAGAACTCGGTTTTGTCCGGTTTCTTGATCATAATCGATATTCCAGTTGTGATGAACGGTTTGCTGAAGTCGACCACTCGCTCGCGAACCTTGGTGATCGTTAGGGGCGCTACGGCCATTTCGGCTTCCTAGATCAGGGGTTGGTTTTGTTGACAAATTGTCGAGAAAAATTAGTAAATGGATGTTTATCTGTCCTGAGCTATATGAAAGACTTGGATAGTTGAAAGAGGATATTTCCTGCCAGTGCGCGGCGCAAGTCATGTGGTATGGTATATCCAATTTATTGTCTGTTTGTGCTGGGATCAATTCTGAGGCAACAACCGTGCATGATAGAAACGTTAAAAAAGCGGACAAAATTGAAACGAAATTAACAAATAGCAACCCTTCAAATTATTCACCATAAATTGGAGGATCCAATCCTAAAAAATCATTCCACTTCAAGTCGTCACCTACTGTACCTCCCGCAACAGCTCCCCGACCATTCCATTCCAGGTTTTGTCCTGTGTGTTCACTCCACCAAATCGATTGTCTTTCACCAGATGGATTTTGTACTCGAATTTCATAATTTGCGCTATCTTTTCGATTAGATCGATACAGTAACCCTCGAACGCCAGCTCGCCGTTCTTGTCCCAATAGGCCATCGTGAACGGGGCTGACTGCAACACATGTATACTTTATCGTTAGCACCGTAACCCGTGTTACCGTAATCCATACTACCGTAACCCACCGGTATCGTAGTGATGCGTACCACCCGTCCCCTGGTCGCATTGTACTCTGCTTCGGTGATGTCCGTTTTCTTGATCACTCGAAATCCGTGACCGTCCGATGACCAGTCAAGTCTCTGTAAAGGATTGGGCTTAGTTATTCACTTGGTATGAGAAAACCTGTTGTTCAGTCTGGAGGATAGATGAAAAAAAAATGGATCTCGTTCATCGCGGGAGTGGAAGGCATTCGAAAGTGTCTGAAGCAATTGCACTTCGCATTTCTGTCGTGCGAGCTTTGAATTTTTTTAAACTCGTTTATGGTTTCGAAACAAATCAGCTGTCAGCATTATATTGAATACCAGTGCACGTGGACTAAAAAACTGAGCGAGTGAAACATGAACTGTTTGCAAAAACGAACATTTGCGAAAACACGCAGTATGGTAACACCACTCGGCTGCACCTACATGACACAACCTAGCGACTTGGAGCCCAGAAAGCCCAAACCCACTGTGTATCACCTAACCTCTTCAATGGGCAGCGCAGTCAACAACTGATATGTCATGTCAATCACTTCAACGTGGAAACCAGTGCGCACACCATGTTGATTGAACAGAACTGGACCGGTCAGAGTTCGTTTGTTGGGCATTGAAATCTGGAGTTTAATGATGTAATTATTCAAATGATGGAATTCAATGTGATTCGCCAGTCGAATTTGGGTTCAAACACTTTTCAGTCAGCGCACCTCAACAAGTTCGCAGTACAA
Source organism: Rhynchonema sp. JSB1_4 (assembly GCA_030248065.1). Lineage (NCBI taxonomy): Eukaryota > Metazoa > Nematoda > Chromadorea > Monhysterida > Xyalidae > Rhynchonema > Rhynchonema sp. JSB1_4. The sequence continues at coordinate 2,749 of JASAMV010002957.1, forward strand.
AAATCTGAAACGTAATCGAACCCAAAAATCCACCACAAGAACAGAACGACAACATGAACAACATCATATTAAGTATACCATTTGTACCTGTCTCACTTGAGCACTCAGATTCTGTCCATAAATGAACGGTCTGAACTGTCTGTATCTGTCCGTCAGATCGTCGCTCGGATGACAGTAGATGCCGGGCGATCCGAAATTCACGAATTTGCCTCGATGGTACAATTTGGTGACGTTGATGTGACGGTCGTTTTCGGCCGATTGAACTGACGCGATCGCCAACTCGATTGCATCGTAAAGCAAAGCTGCCTCGAGCTGCAAAACGTTTTTATCGTAGGTTGCAGTGACCAGAGATTTCCTACCAGCCGGCCCTGGGGTACTGTGATCCTGAACCGCCGCACCAAACGTGTGCTCCCGGAAGGACTCGAACCTCCGACTTCCCAGCCACCAGAGCCACCAGGCCTGGAGAGCCAGTTGCTCTTCCAACTGAGCTACGGGAACGCGATTTGGCTGCGGTTCAGAGTCACTCATAAACTCAACGCAATACAAACTCAATACACTGTGCACCGTGGCGCGCCTCGACGCGTATGGGTGTGTGTCTATTCGCCACACCACAGTACTACCGAGCAAGGCCTCAGGTCTCAGTGCGGTTGCTTATGGGTGAGAAACTGGTTGTATGGATGGATTGTTTTGAAATCTCAAGACCGAAGACGCTTATTCGGCATTCCGGCGACAGCTGTGCGTCAGACAACTGCAACGACAACATCAACCGATCATGTTACGCACAACTTTTTGTATGTGATGAGGTCACGAACGCCATCTGACGCATTCACACCGACAATGGCCTCACACATCGCACAAAACAGAAATGCACATAATTCTTCGATAGCATTGTCCCACATTAACCGGTAAATGTCCACTTCGTTCCAGTACGGGTGCATCCGCCACGATCGGTACCCTCGATCCGGTGCTGGATGGTTGCATGAACAATTTGAATGTTTTCTGCGCCAGACGGAATCGCGGCGCACTCCGATCGATCAGTTTGAATGTGGTCAAATTCACAAAACGCATTCGAATGCGATCAATATCAGCTGGATCGACGTCCTGTCAAATACGGGTTATATGCGCGGTACTAATATTGTGCAAACCTGAGCTTGGTGATCAAGCCCGAACGGATCAGATCACCCGCCCTGGTTACTTGACCGAAGTTAAAGTTCTAACGAAACGTTTGGGTTTGTCTCCATCCGAACAGGTTGTTAGACTGAGTCAGCTCATACTCCGTCAAGGCCTTTCGCAAGATACACAAACAAATGAGAAAATTGACAATACAATACGCTTGTGGCCACCAAACATGAGAACACCCACAAACATACAAAATCAGCCATGACGTAATGGAATCGTTTCGGTGACTGGATCGACACCGTTTCCAACGCTTGAAGGAATTGGGATTGACGAAGACTGTTCTCCGTTTGGACGATCACGTGGAAAGCTGTTCTGAAACATCATAGAGCAAATTTTTAAATTGGTTGACACATCGGCCAATAGTGCTGTCGTCAAATCAAGACGTCAAATCTTGTTCGTCAAATCAAGCAATAATGCATGAGCCCTTAGAATGCGAGAAATAACACATGATCTGATTTGGCCACAATACTATAAGCCGATACATTCACCAGGTCGTTCACCATTCATTGCCTAACAGACCCTCAACGGGACACTCTCGTGGGGTTGCAACCGGAAAACTCCTGAAACATTTCCATTATGAGTCCCAAGGATTCCGTATCTTTTCGGTCCAGCGTACTTTTCGGTCCACAGGACTTTTCGGTCCATGTAACCTTTCGGTCCAGGTGCTTTTCGGTCCACTCACTTTACGATCCAAGTACCTTTCGGTCCATGTACATTTAGGTCCAGGTACGTTTCGGTCCAGCTACTTTTCGGTCCAGGTACTTTTCGGTCCAGGTACCTTTCGGTCCAGGTACTTTTCGGTCCAGGTACCTTTCGGTCCATGTACTTTTCGGTCCAGGTACCTTTCGGTCCTGGTACTTTTCGGTCCAGGTACCTTTCGGTCCAGGTGTTTTTCGGTCCAGGTACTTTTCGGTCCACAACATCTGTTTGAATTCCAGTGTAAAATGCGCATACCACTTACAGAGTCATCATCGATGGTCAGACTTACAGCTGCGTTGTATTATGCGGCTAACCAAAGTCGACTTTGGTAAATGTTGGCTAGCGTAGTGCAGATCATAAAATTGGTTAACAGTATAGTGATTCTCATGCCAACTTCTCGCCAGTGTGAAATCACACGTTAATTCAGTGGTACTCAGTGACCAGCTTTTTTGCTCGTGCCATATTATTATCCTTCAACAAAGAACGTATACAAACGTATATATACGTATACAAACGAAGTGCAGGCAGAGATGTGGTGTTGCATAGTTGAATCTGGTACAACATTTTATGTCCATAAGCATAAATCATCTGCAAAGGAATAAACCGGGGACTGTATACCTTACTTCGGACGTAAATTCTGCCGGACTCCAGCACCCGTTGAGCATTATGCTGAAATTGGTGAAATTTCGCGGTGAAATCTCATTCAACAAGCGGCTGATGGGGATTTCGTGTCACAAAACTTGCCTGTTCAAATCACAGGTACGGCGATAATTGTGAAAGATGCGTGTACATTAATCGTTTTTATCTTGCGCTTATGTTTAATTCGCCGATTTTAAAAGCCAAATGATACACAAAATACGCTCATGCGCGCGTGACGCGCGAAAATGTTACACTTTTGTGAATATTCGTCGTGAAGTCACTTCGAGGTGCCGGTTCATTTGAGTTTTCATCTTTTTCTGGCATTCGTTTTCACACTTTTGTCGTTGTGACTTCTGTCATGTGTGTGTCGATACTGGATGCAAACAATAAATTGAAATTGTATTGTGAAGTGTTTCTTCTGGCTGCGGAAGGTTGACAGTTTTCCAGAGTGCACTGTTTGAACTGGAGTTGAGACTGTCGTGACGATATTTGTGCGTGTCTATGTTGTGTCTCTGGCTAGAGTGCGCGGGCTTAGAAACCCCACGTACTGATAACGAAGCGTGAATACTTTTGTGTGTGATTTATCGTTGCTGGTTCAGTTGCAGTCCAGTCATGTAGAAGATGTGTTGATTTTACGGTGGATAAAGTGGCAATAGAAGGATAATAGAGAAGCAATGTTTCGTCACGTTATTCTGGCATAACCCTGTCGCGTCGAATCGAATCCGCAGTCGAAAGAAGTCCAATGTCGTGTCCCCTCGTCGTGCAGCCACTTGTTATGTGAGCTGGCACAAAAATTTGGAAAAACGTGGCTATGTGCACATTTTGTGAAGTGCACTTGAAAATTTACGGCCTGTGAATTCGGGAATAAGCGGAATGAAATAAAATGGCTCAATGGAATTCGGAGACAAAATTCAACGTCGTGTGGCATTCAAGTCGTGTGGTTGGCAACGTCGCTCCTTCCGAAGGGGGGAGGAGTATGTCGAGTCAAGTCACTGGCTGCAACTCCTGGAGGGTGGTAGCACCTCCAGTACAACCGCACAACACTGGTCAATCGAACGTCAACTCTAATAGCCTACCCATCTCTCAACCGGTCAACAATAGTGCAAGTCGAAGTCGATGGCAACGAACAGCAACAAGCGGTGAACGGTGGCAAAGCGAACAGACGACACTCCCTAAGCGCATGTGCATGTCACCCACCGGCAGGCTGTCTGAGGTTGCGGCACACATGGCCGATCCGAACACAGTTAGGAGGGCCACAGATGGACTCATGCCTGTGGGTCGCTCAAGGTGGCGCATGGTCGCTCAAGGTGACGCATGCTGACTGACACATGCTGACAAGACTGGAATTGTGATACATTCATTATTGAGTCATATTCAATTGAGCTTCTTGAGGGGGAGAATGTCGTGACGATATTTGTGCGTGTCTATGTTGTGTCTCTGGCTAGAGTGCGCGGGCTTAGAAACCCCACGTACTGATAACGAAGCGTGAATACTTTTGTGTGTGATTTATCGTTGCTGGTTCAGTTGCAGTCCAGTCATGTAGAAGATGTGTTGATTTTACGGTGGATAAAGTGGCAATAGAAGGATAATAGAGAAGCAATGTTTCGTCACGTTAGAGACTGAACTGACACAGGTGTGCTGTATGTGTGTGCAAGAGGCACCCTGATCTAGCAAGATGCACGTGCATTATTATTGCTTGTCTCTGCTCACTGTGTGTGTGTGTGTGTGTGTGTGTGTGTGTTTGCACACGCAAAGAACAAACATGGGCACACTGCAGCAGTATTGATTAATTATGGAACGCTACCAACACCATTCTGTTTCACCGACCCACCTAAATAATAAAAGCAATCTTTAGACGACCGCTCAGCACAGCTCCTGTGGCCCACAGGAGTGCGCGCTGTAAAGCAAGAGCACAACAAGCGAAACAACACCACACGAGGAGGCGTACGTTGTTGAGGTGCACGCACTGGGGATGAGATGGGTCCGCTTCCAGCGGACACCGCTCTTAGGCCTATATGCACCCAGTGCAAATTTTTGCAATTTTTAAGTTTGCCGTTATTTTCTGGAACTTGTTTGCTGAGTATTTTCTGATGTTTTGTCTCATTTTTGTTGAAAGATTTGGTTGGCCCTGTTTCCAAAGTTACAATCAGAAAACAAAATCACCAAAAACATATCTCGGCACCGGCAAGCATGAAAAGCGAACAGCGCCCGAAAGTGCCTGCTCACTATAAAAGAGTGTATGCTGTGTGTTTTGGTTGAATAAAACTCGTGCGTGATGTTTCACTACCACGCACCACACATCTTCACTGCGCCGTACGTATCAACTCAATTTCGACCCCCAAAAAGTCCCCAAGGGTCACGTGACCAAATAGATTCGGATTCCCCGACCCAAAGCACCCCCTTGACCCACCAAATTGTTTTCCCAGCCTGAATCTATCGGGGGGGGGAGGGGAGGGAGAAGAAATCTTGTCCCTCTTCGGGCCGAGGTCTGATTATGACACTGCTAGTCTCCGCTTGAAAGCATAAAAACAGTGAGCGATATAAACTTGGTGATGGGTTAGCACAACACTGGGTTGACAAAACAGCGGGAGACAAAACAGCTCGGGACAAAACAGCGGTTACTGAAGGCAGCTATTGATATCTTTGTCAGCTGGCTCAGGCTTAGGCCTAGGCTTGGGCATGGGCTTAGGCTTAGGCCTACACTGCCCTCAGCGAATGTCAATTGAAGTGGCTGCTTGTCTTTCGAAACCCCTGTTTTGTCCCCGTGACACACTTGGTGAAATAGGATCGGATCGGAACTATTTTGGTCACGTGTCGTTGAAGAATATGAAGAGATTTATTTTGGTGTGGCATGCGATTCCATGAAAACACCATCAAGAACTGATTCCCCCACAACCATAGGTACACCGTTGCTAAACTTAAATGAAGAGACTTACATGGAGCCACTAATTTCGACCAGTGTAAAAGTTGCTCATTTCAGGTCTCTGGGATTGCCATTTTAAGCTGGTCGAAGCCAGTGGCATCACCTGTAAATTTAGAAATAGCCAGAGGAAAAAAATGCATAATCTAGGTGCGTTTAGGCGCATCTAGGTGCATTTAGGCCAATGTATAAGCATATAACGCCTAAAGGCACCTAGATGCATCTAGATTTGCCTAGATGAACCTAGATGCACCTAGATTTTACACACGCGCACAGAATCTAGGTGCGTTTAGGCGTCGCTGCTTGTAGATTCAGAATCTAGGTGCGTTTAGGCGGCTTCGCCGCGCGCGCTCAGAATCTAGGTGCATTTAGGCAGTTTGGCAACGCGCCATTGAAATCTAGGTGCGTTTAGGCAATTTGGAAGCCCGGTCCTGAAATCTAGGTGCGTTTAGGCGTCTCCACCACACACACATGCTCCGGGCGCCTGAAAGAATTTGGGCTTGTCCTATGATGAAGTGTTTTGATGCGAACAAATGCGTTAATAAGGCTATTTGTGCACAACTGGTCACGCTTTCAGCCACGCAGTCCTGAGTAATTTTTTGTTGAGACCAAAACCAAAACCAAAACGTAGCTTTACATATGCACATGCGTACCTATGTACGGTACATCACAGAACCAAGCAGAGCCGCACAAACAAACAACAAGCTCGTGCACCCAAAAAGGTGTTCGGCTCGTTTCTGGAGCAAAGTAGTGCCCCATACAGTCCAAATCGCCATTTAAGGTATGTATGTACTGTATATGTACATCACCAAGCCAAGCAGAGCCGCATATGCAATCCACAAGCTCGTGCACCTAAAAAGGTGCTCGGCTTGTCTCCGAAGAGAACTAGTGCCCTTGGAGACCAAAACGGCGCTTTACATATGCACATGCGTACCTATGTCCATCACAGAACCAAACAGAGCCGCACAAACAAACAACAAGCTCGTGCATCCAAAAAGGTGTTCGGTTCGTTTCTGGAGCGAACTAGCACCCCATACAGACCAAATCGCCACTTAAAGTATGTATGTACTGTGTATGTACATCACCAAGCCAAGCAGAGCCGCATAAGCAATCCACAAGCTCATGCACCTAAAAAGGCGTTCGGCTTGTCTCCGAAGAGAACTAGTGCCCTTGGAGACCAAAACGGCGCTTTACATATGCACATGCGTCCCTGTGTACATCACAGAACCAAACAGAGCCGCACAAACAAACAACAAGCTCGTGCACCCAAAAAGGTGTTCGGTTCGTTTCTGGAGCGAAGCAGTGCCCCATACAGTCCAAATCGCCACTTAAGGTATGTATGTACTGTATGTATGTACATCACCAAGCCAAGCAGAGCCACATAAGCAATCCACAAGCTCGTGCACCTAAAAAGGTGTTCGGTTTGTCTCCCGAACAGAACTAGTGCCCTTGGAGACCAAAACGTAGCTTTACATATGCACATGCGTACCCATGTACATCACAGAACCAAACAGAGCCGCACAAACAAACAACAAGCTCGTGCACCCAAAAAGGTGTTCGGCTCGTTTCTGGAGCAAAGTAGTGCCCCATACAGTCCAAATCGTTATTTAAGGTATGTATGTACTGTATATGTACATCACCAAGCCAAGCAGAGCCGCATATGCAATCCACAAGCTCGTGCACCTAAAAAGGTGTTCGGCTTGTCTCCGAAGAGAACTAGTGCCCTTGGAGACCAAAACGGCGCTTTACATATGCACATGCGTACCTATGCATGTACATCACAGAACCAAACAGAGCCGCACAAACAAGCAACAAGCTCGTGCACCCAAAAAGGTGTTCGGTTCGTTTCTGGAGCGAACTAGTGCCCCATACAGTCCAAATCGCCACTTAAGGAATGCATGTACTGCATATGTACATCACCAAGCCAAGCAGAGCCGCATAAGCAATCCACAAACTCGTGCACCTAAAAAGCTGTTCGGTTTGTCTCCGAAGAGAACTAGTGCCCTTGGAGACCAAAACGTAGCTTTACATATGCACATGCGTACCTATGTACATCACAGAACCAAACAGAGCCGCACAAACAAACAACAAGCTCGTGCACCCAAAAAGGTGTTCGGCTCGTTTCTGGAGCAAAGTAGTGCCCCATACAGTCCAAATCGCCACTTAAGGTATGTATGTACTGTATGTATGTACATCACCAAGCCAAGCAGAGCCGCATAAGCAATCCACAAGCTCGTGCACCTAAAAAGGTGTTCGGTTTGTCTCCCGAAGAGAACTAGTGCCCTTGGAGACCAAAACGTAGCTTTACATATGCACATGCGTACCCATGTACATCACAGAACCAAACAGAGCCGCACAAACAAAAAACAAGCTCGTGCACCCAAAAAGGTGTTCGGTTTGTTTCTGGAGCGTACTAGTGCCCCATACAGTCCAAATCGCCACTTAAGGTATGTATGTACTGTATATGTACATCACCAAGCCAAGCAGAGCCGCATAAGCAGTCCAGAAGCTCGTGCACCTAAAAAGGTGTTTGGTTTGTCTGCGAAGAGAACTAGTGCCCTTGGAGACCAAAACGGCGCTTTATATATGCACATGCGTACCTATGTACATCACAGAACCAAACAGAGCCGCACAAACAAACAACAAACTCGTGCACCCAAAAAGGTGTTCGGTCGGTTTCCGGAGCGAACTAGTGCCCCATACAGTCCAAATCGCCACTTTAGATGTGTATGTACTCTATATGTATGGTACATACATCACCAAGCCAAACAGAGCTGAAAACGGCACTTTACGCATGCACATACGTACCTATGTATGTACATCACAGAACCAAACAGAGCCCTACAAGCAAACCACAAGCTCGTACACCCAAAAAGGTGTTCGGTTCGTTTCTGGAGCGAACGAGTGTCCCATTTTGTCCAAATCATCACTTTAGATGTGTATGTACTGTGTAAGTCCAACAGAGCAGCATAAGTAATCCACAAGCTCGTGCACCTAAAAGGCGGCGTTCGGTTTGTCTCTGAAGAGAACTATAGTGTCCATGGAGGCCAAAATGGCACTATACATATGCAGATACGTACGTACATCACGGAACCAAACAGAGCCACACAAACAAACAACAAGCTCATGCACCTAAAAAGGTGTTCGGGTTGTCTCTGAAGCGAACTAGTGCATTCAAATTGCCACTTTAGATATATGTACTCACTGGGAAGAACTTGTGGTTTTTCCACAAGTCTTTACGTGGTTTTTTAACAAGTCATTTGTAAAACTGGAGCCACTTAAAGACTTGTAAAATTAAGCTAAACACTTGTGGTTTATAACACAGCGGCATAGCAGTCCCAAAACCACAATTAACTTGTGGTTTGTACAAATTGCTTGTGATTTCTTCCGTCGTTTACAAGTTACTTGTAAATGTTTCAAACATTTTAATCTCGGTTCGTGCACATTTTATTCCTCTTTACTCTCCTTGACACAGCAAGATCATCCACAAACAAGATATAAATTTGAAATATAGAAGTAAAAAACACGAAATATGAAGAAAAAAGGTTTCAGATGGTACATGCGTACCAAAATACTGGACTAAAAAACAAAGCAATTTTGCTCAAACGGCATGAAGGCAAAGCAGAGTTTGGTTTGAATAGAAAATTTTTGTATTTTTATCACCCAAATCACAAACTTATGGCGACCGTTATGTGGTGCACAGCACTGCTGGGTGCGAATCGGTAAGCGTAGCTGCAGCACCACTGGGTTGATATGGCAGCTGGATAGACTGAAAGAGTGAAATGTCAAGTGAGATTGAAGGGTAATTCAGTTTGAACACCACATGTCAAAAGGCAAACGATGTGTATGATAAGTGAATGCATTGATCGGCGAGTTGTTTGCTTTCCTTTGGCAATTCATTGACAAATTTGATCGGCACGAAAACTAACCTAAAAATTGGCGCGGAGAATTCAGTCCAGGCGTTTTCGTGAAAAGGCCGAGCCCGACCTCTTTTATCACTTGATGGACAGCAGAACGAGCGAGGTATTGGGTGTCGTCTGAAAACGTTCTGTTTTGATTTCGAAACGGATGCGACGCAGAGTAAAGCATAAAAATTTTAGCAACTGAAAACCAACCATCATCGAAGTCCTCAGGCTCCGCTGTTGAAATTGAGACTTCCAAGTAGGTTTCAAATACATACGTAGCCACATTGAACTGCTTTCGGCATAACAAACATCGTGCGCAGTATCAAAACACCAAATACAGCAAAGCGTTAACTTGAAATTTATCCAGTTTGGCGATCCTCAGCCAACAAAAATGTTTCATTGCAATTCCCGCTTTTTCTGGCAGAACCACAAGTGATTTGTTGTTTTGTTACAAATAACTTGTGGTTTTTACAAGTGTTTTGTGATTTATCGACAAAACCACAAGACTTTTATTCAAATACCACAAGTAACTTGTGGTTTCGTCATAACCACAAATCGACTTGTGGTTTTAAAACCACAAGTCCTTCCCAGTGAGTATGTACCTATGTACACGTCACCAAGCCGGACAGAACAGCATAAGCAGTCAACAAGCTCATGCACCTAAAAAGGTCACATAAGGTGCACACTCTGACCTCTCGCGAACAGGTCAATGTACGTACATAGCATTTACGGCACACTAGAAGTACAAGACCGGGTCACGAAGCTGCCAAGGTTTGATATCAACATCTCAACTCATTAAGCCCAATCACAGCCGTGTAAACAAACAACAAACTTGTGCACCCAAGATCTTGAATTTCTGTTTTTATGGTATATAATCACGCATTAGCGTTCCGATGGCCAAACAGCTCGCCACAAGCATCTAGGTGCATTTAGGCAGTTCTGTCGCGCGTGTGTAGAATCTAGGGGCATTTAGGCGGTTCTGTCGCGCGCGCGTAGAATCTAGGTGCATTTAGGCGGTTCTGCCGCACGCGCGCAGAATCTAGGTGCATTTAGGCGGTTCTGTCGCTGGCGCTTAAAATCTAGGTGCGTTTAGGCAGCCTCCCAGCGCGCACTTTGCATCTAGGTGCATTTAGGCAAATTTAGGCAGAATCTAGGTGCATTTAGGCCCTGTGCCTAAATGCACCTAGATTATGCCTTTTTTTCAGGTAATGCTCAATGCAAAAATTAAACGTCGACGTGACCAAGAAAGGTCCGACCAGTTTTGCAGGCTCAAGAAGTACATCAGTGCCCAGGACAAGATAATACAGGACGGGACCTTTGCTTGGAATGTGTTCTAATCTAACATCGATATTGTGGTTCTGGTATCGTATTTTCATTTTTTACTAAGAAACTGAGATTTTAGCAATAACTTTTTGTGATTTGTTCATGGCTCAGTATCAATCAACGCTTGTGCTGTATGTAGCCAATGTATATCGGAGTTAGCACGGTAGTGCTAAAGCGACATATGCTTGATTCCCTATAGTGCGCTTTTCGAAAATGTAATCGTGCGCTATTTCAACAATACTTAACCGAATCAGCTCAAACTTGCACACTAGGTATGTATACACCGTCGCTCAAAATGCTCACACAAAATTACGTCCCGCTGCAGTCCCGCACGCGCGAATGCGGGCAAGATACAGTCGACGCTTTTGTTAAAACGTTCTTTCCTTTTTTCGAAACGGTGTAATGGTCAGTTGGGTGTAAAGGTCGGTGGAAAGCTCGGTGTGAGAAAATTCAGTGTAAGCTCGGCGTGTTGCAGCATTGCCCACTGTGCTGGCTGCTTGTGTGTATGCGCCCTGTGTGCTGTTTGTAACACATTGTGCGCTTTATAAGTCAGGCAACGTAGCGTGTGTGATTGCACTGTTGAGCATCGATTATTGTACTTTTTGAGCTGAACAACGTGTAAACAACTTGGAGAAAATAGTTTTGAAGCAGAAACCCACATATCAGCCGTGATTGTGGCTTTAGAAGTACTGTTTCTGTGCAAAAGTCCAAGTCGTGGTCTGGAACCGGTCTCGAAGTTACGAACTCGGCCATAGAACCTTCGTGTTTCACTAGTAAACCCCATAAACGACTTTGACAATTATTTTAACACAACTTTTCGGCGAAATTTTACTTCGGGAAGCACTCTTTCCATACAAAAAGTAGTGGTCATGGTCTGGGACCGGTCTCAGACACGGAGTTACGAAGTCGGTAATAGCACAATCGTGTGTCGCATGACAATAATGACT
>JASAMV010002960.1:0-17499 GCA_030248065.1 Rhynchonema sp. JSB1_4
TTCGGCAGGCACCAAGTTCCGATCGTACTGAAGCTTGTCCACGACTAGTCCGTTTCAGTCACGAACTCGATAGGTCACAGGGTCTGTGCGTCTGATCTGGCTCACATAAAATACCTCAGCAGAGTTGGCCGGTGTCTGAAAACCATGACAATTGCGAAATTTTGAACATTCCTGTCACGTGACGTGGCTTGCCTTGCGAAATCCATCCGGATGGAACGACCGTACTCGGACCGCATCACCAACAGCATAGCGTGGATTCGAGGAATAAGCATGCTCATACAGCTTGTCAAGATAGTCGCCGTACTTTTTTGCAAAATGTTGCCCGGCATTACTGGCGTTGATATCCTTTGGTGCAATTCCCGAGTACGACGATGGTGTACTGTTGAGTGTACTGATCAACTGAGGAAATACTTCGCCGAAATTTTCGCGTCCTGAATAGGCCCGGTACTTGTTGTACAGGCGTCGTATTCGTGCAATGGCTTGCTCGGAATGAGGAGATTTCTGATCGGATTTTGTCATTTTCAGTTTTCTGTTGCGTTTCTCAAGTGACTTTTGAAGATCGAGAAATTCATTGCCTGAAATTCTTGTTTGGTCATGTCTTGCGGTACAAGAGATCAACAAAGGGGTACCTCGATCAGTTATAACTGCTCCGGGAATCACGCCATCATTTTGAGCCACAATTTTTTCGAACGCTTTAGCCACTGTGCTGGCTCTCTTGTTTGACAGAGGAACACCTGTGCACGCCGAACAATTAGTGACAATGACTAAAATTAATGTCAAGAAATTCCAACCAAAAATTTGCTGACTGAACGCATCCGTGCATATCAAGTAGGGTTTCTGCTTGTCGAACATGATATCGCATCCCATTAGGATATTTTTATTCGTGGTCACGTATTTGACAGTTTTGCGAGGTCGTGATCTCTTTTTGGTCTTGGAGTATGTATGTGATTTGCTGAGAAACTGCTTGACTTGTTTGCGAGTAACATTTGGGTTCTCATCGTGTGCCAATTGGAACAGTTGATTTTCTGATGCAAACGCACCAGCGCTGCCAAGATTATAATAAATTCGCTTGATTGTATTCATTCTGAAAAAAAATCAACCAAGTACAAAATAATTGATCACGCAAAATACAACAATTACTGCAAATCATAATCACAGTCGCAGTCCTGTTGTTCATGTTTACAGGCCATCGGTTTCGGGTACTTGCGCTGCATTCTGTCCGCAATTTCATTGGCCATGCTCATGAACAGATCGTCACGACTGTTGGTGGTGACTTGTTCGCTGAAGAACATGACCAGCGCTCGTTTGTGGATGGCGCCATCCTGCACGCACTTGACTTTGAACTCGTCGTAGGCCTGGTCTTTGGCATTGTACGGAATCTCGTTCCAGATCGTGAACTTGTGAGCGCGCACAACATCGGCCGCTCCCAGCACGCAGGTATGCACCGCACCAACGGGACCTTCGTTGCCGTTCCAGTTGTCAGGATTGGGGCACGCTTGGCAGTACTCGTGGCGACGAGTGACAACGTGTTCGTGGACCAGATCAACGTGCGACTCAATGTAGTGGTGTCGGATCATCTGGATTTCCTTGTCCTTTTGTTGCTGCAGGAATGCCTGGATTATCTGGTTTTCGTCGGATGCAACGGTGGAATCCATTTTTGTTGGCTTTTTCCAATGCTTGCGCAACATGCGACGATAGAAACATGAGCAACGGCACATGATGAATGAGACAGAAAAACGCACGCGCTAGTGTTTTGAATTTTGGCGCCAAAAACTTCCGGCGTGGGTGTGTTGTCATGGTATTTATACTGCATGTGACTTGACTTAGCTCAGTGTGTAATCATGTTCTCAAAACTCGTGCTGTTCGTCACAGTGTGCATGTCATCCGTCATGGTGGATGCAACGTTCATCTCGAAAGACCCAGTCATCTCCCTGCTGTTGGAACAACAAATCCTGCTGGACATTGCTGCGTTTCATCATCGCAGGCTCCTCATGGATCAATGGTACCGAGAACACATGCGCCATGGTGATAATTCTCTGGAATTCTTTACTCGTTTACTGTTTGACAGTGATTCTGATGACTGTGATTCTGACTATTCATTGTGTGAATGAAATTTTCTCCAACCGTTGCAGTGCCCAGGTTTCTATATCGCTTCACAAAGCCTCGACTTGGGGTACTACCCCAAGAAGGGTATCCACACACAATATGCATTGATCACACACACGTACATGGCACGTACCAGCGTCAGCTAACGCACTTCCTTGTTGACAAACATTCATGGGTACCAGAAATAATACATACATACTTATCAGTTGGGTACCATGCTGTGCCATGGTGACTGTATGTTGCACCATATATTGTATATAATGTATGTATGTATGTATGTATGTATGTATGTATGTATGTATGTATGTATGTATGTATGTATGTATGTATGTATGTATGTATGTATGTATGTATGTATGTATGCATGTATGTATGTATGTATGTATGTATGTATGCACGCATGCATGCACTGTAGTGTTGGGTACCGTAGGTACATTGGGTACCATGTATGTTGAGTACCATAGGTACCATGTATGTACTTTGTAACGTCAGCCTTGTCTGACGGAGTAAAATAATCTATGTGCCAGCACGGGGTAAAATAATCTAAGTACCCGCCTATACCCACGTGTATTGGACATAGTTTTTGGCCCGAAAGCACGCGTGTGGGCGCAAACAGCAATATATTTCCGTGTCCCGTGAATTTAAAAAAATTACGGAACACGGAAATAGTTCCGTGCACGGAAATCCATAAAACCGGTTTGCATGTAAATTATTTCCGTGTTCCGGTTTCCGTGTTCAACCTAAGTCCGCCGTTAAGGATAAGAAATTTAGTGGTGCACATATTTTGATGATTTTTTGCACCAAAATTAGACAACATACCTGCAGTGGAAGGGTCCGGTTGAAAAAATAGAAGGGTCCCCTTCTGTTGTGGTAATATGTGGAAAATTTACATTTCGTCAATATCACAGCCAGGGTTGGGCAAAAAACGTTTTTTTTTAAAAATCGTTTTTTTAAACGCCCAGATGACCAAAATATGCCCCCAAAAAATGGAAAACGCTCATGTTGGGAAGAAAACGTGGTTAAATGAAGTAAGTCTATGTGTTCTGAGGCAAAATAAACGGGTTTCAATCCTTTTCTAGCGAGTTGTTAAGATCCCATATCAGACCCGCATCATGGGACCAACTTTGGCCGGGGTCATCATTGAAAGTCAAACTCCGTATATCGATGTACATATCTCGGCAAAGTAAAAATTGGTCGAAAATTTTTTGAAATTTTTTGATTTTCCTTGATAATCAGGGTACTTTCCCTGAAAAATCAGGGAAAATCAAGGAAATTCAGGATTTAAAAAAAACGAAAAACGACTCAGGCGTTTTTTTTTTGAGAAAAAACGTCGTTTTTTTAAGAAAAAACGCCGTCGTTTTTTTGCCAACCCTAATCACAGCACCAAATGTGTCTTCCGCTGGTGTCAAAATAACTAAATAAAGTAAAATTTACTGACCTTGTCGGCAGCACCAGTGGTAGAGATCAAAGATCAAGACCTCGTTGATGATGAAGGCGAAAGATTGGCCACAACTCTTCGACTTGCATAAGTGTTGACGATAGTAGATGGAATCAAAGCGTTGACGATAGATAGATGAATTTGGGGGACCCCCAAGTACTACCCTGCCTGTGGGAAGGGGGAAGACCCAAATTTGGAGAAAAGTTATTTTTTGAGGTCGAAAATTTGACCCATTTTTGCACCTTTTGGGAAAAAACTCAATAAAAAGGGTATTTTGGCGATTTAAGGCAACATTGACCTAAAAATCACACTTTGTGCCTAAAAATGCTTATTTTAGCCTAAATTTCTCAATTTTAAGCAAAAAATTGGGGGAGCAGACGTACCCAGAGAGGGAACAGGGGTGCAGGCGTACCACGGAGGGGGAACTGGCGTACTCGAGGGGGACCCCCTCCTCCAGGAACGTAGGCCCAAAACTTCAGGCCCGACCTTTTCAGGTCCAGTTTTTCAGGGCCGGCCGATTCATGCCCAGCATATTTGACCCATTTATAGGATTAGGCTCCAACCGTCGCACAACAGGGTACCCCGATTTGGGGTATCGCTCCAGAAGTAAAAACCAGCGGCACAAAAATTGGTCGAAATTAAGCCAAAATAAGCCTTAAAATCAGGGTTGAAAAAAATTTTTTTTATTAACGAGCTTTTTTTAAAAAAAAATTTTTTTTGATTTTTTTTGACGAAAATTTTTTTTATTAGAAAAAGTGTTGCAAGCGACGTTTCAGGACAAATGAAATCGATCCAACATATTTTTCAAAAATTGAAAAATTTTCGCCTGAGACCCAACTTGTGCGGTGACACCCGGTAGTATTATTGTGCAGATTCTATGGTCTTCTACCAGTCTGAGGTTGATGTTGACAAACGATGTTACTCTAATGTATTGTAGCATGCCGTACAACGTATTTTAATGCATCTAATGCCGTATATCTGACATACGACCATCAAAATATCGATTGCAGCCCAAATCTTGCGTGTCAGATCGACTTTGCGCGCCCGGTTTTGCACCAGACCTATGTATATACATGTGTAGTAGCATGCAGTAGTACATTATCGGTGCCACATCACTATAAAAGACCAGCCCCGCGCATCCCTGTACGGATTTGGGGACAATACAGGGCGCCGCAGGCGCGATTTTGGAAATATTGTCCCGTCCACAGGAAAAAAGTGCCAATTTTTTGCCTCGAAAAAGGCCATTTTTGGACATTTCAGCCCTTTTTGGGCAACTTTTTTTATTAAAAAAAAGCAAAATCTGAGTTTCAAAAAAAAATTTTTTTAAAATTTTTTTTAATTAGCCACTTTTTTTTGAAACAACCCTGCTTAAAATGCGTGTTTTTGTTCTTGTGTGAGCAAATTTGAGCGAATTTGACCACCTTGGCCCGTAAAATGGTCTTTTTGGCACCAAAATCAACACTTTTTGACTTGATGACACCGGAGCAAGAAAGCTAGCTAGCCTGCTTGGGGTATGGGTACGGGCAATGTGTTCCTGGGGGGAGCCCCCCCCCTAAGGTGCACTAATTTCCCCGACCAAGGTACACTAGTACACTAATTTCCCCTCCGGCTCCGGGTACACTAATTTCCCCAATCTGCCTAAAATGGCCATTTTTAGGCCTAAAATGTGCGATTCTCAGGTCAATGTTCTCAAAAGTCGCCAAAATACCCTTTTTATGAAGATTTTTTTCAAAACGGGGCAAAAATAGGTCAAATTTTCTACCTCAAAAAGTGACTTTTTCCTGAATTTGGGTCTTCCCCCTTCCCCCTCGGGGGTACACTATCTCCCCCTCCGAAAAAACGGGGGTCCGCTATCTCCCGCTCCGGACCAGGAACTACACTGCCCCCATCCCCGGTTTGACTCGAGATAGATACACCTTATAGCCGTGCTGTGGCTACTTTGGCGGGGCGGGTGGGGTATTGAATGCACAATGACCTTATAAGAATTGGTCAAATTGTTTTCCTGAATCGTAAAGTAGGACAGTGACGGGTTTGACCGGTAAATGGGCATTTTGAGGGCAAAAATTGGGGCGGGTAGGGCACCAGAGCGAGGTCGGGCCGGCCCGATCGCGACCTCTGGCGGGTAGGCTACCATTGGGGACCCCCTCCCCCAGCCACAGCACTGCCTTAGGGGGGGAATCCCCCATCCCATCCCCCCAGCCACTACAGTGCTCGAGATACCCCCAGAAGAGGTTACCCAAGATACCAGTCCGTCAAAATGCAAAAAGGCCATTTTTTGCATGCAATTTTACTGCAAAATTGGCCTAAAAATGGGTACCTTTGACACTTTGGCCGAAAATTGGCCTGAAATGACAAATTTTGTGTGTCGCGCGATTCTTAGGGTTCCGCGGTCGAAAAATACCCATTTTTGCCTTTGAAAGCCACAAATCTACTGACTCGAGGTACCCTTTGGGGTCGGCTCGAGACAGTGATGTGGTTGGGGGAGGGTATGGGGTAATACTCCCCCAACTGATAGGTAGCTTTCTTGCCCCCGAACCCATACCCCCAAACTGGCTAGCTAGCTTTCTTGCTCTGGTCATCAAGTCAAAAAAGTGTTGATTTTAGTGTCAAAATGACCATTTTATGGGCCAAACTGGTCAAATTCGCTCACATTTTCCCTCACATGCACAGAACTATGCATTTTGAGGAGTATTTTAGCATAATTTCGACCAATTTTTATACCCTTGTTTTTGACTTCTGAACCAACACCCCCCAAATCGGGGTACCCGGCTGCCGGCTAGCTAGCTGCTTTCTTGCGCCGGACTCCTCTAGCAGCTAGCTTTCTTGCTCGGACCAACTACATCACTGCTGTGCTATACAGTAGTGTATTAAGGCTTGATAGTGGTGCTAAGGTACATTAATGCACCTTTGTTGTTCATTCAGAGCACATGATACGCCTCTTATTGACGAACGGACACGAATAAATGCGATTAAAAGCGAAAAAAACATCTTTTCAAACCACTCTTTATGGGTTTTTGGGGGTATTTCTGGGTACAATTTTTTCAGGTTCGGGTCAGTGAATTAATAGAGGCCTCCCCGGAATAGAGCCCCCCAAAACGGGGTGAGTGAATTACCACCTAAAACACAAGGGGGGCTGTATTTTTTCACTGACCCCTTTTAGGGGGCTGTATTTTTTGGGGGGCTCTATTTTTGGGGGGCTGTATTTTTTCGCTGCCCAAAATCTCAAAAAATGTTCCACAAAGTACCCCTAAAATGGAGTTCTGTCAGGGTGTTACTGGTCATTATTGAGTGTTTTTAGGTGCAGGTCTTCCATAAAAGGCTTTACGTCATCATATACCGTATTGTCGGAAATAGAACCCCCCATTAATTGACCCCCCATTAATTGAACCCCCCTAAAAGGCTCGAAATCAAAAATAGAACCCCCATTAATAGAACCCCACCCCCAACCTTTACCGCAGTGTTGGAGGTGGGGGTAGCCCCCCCCAGTACAGTAGATATCCCCCTCGCCTGGTACAGTAGGTATCCCCCCCGATGTTTGTCATGGTACAGTAGGTATCCCCCCGATTTTCACCCCGGTAAAGTAGGTATCCCCCCCCCCGATTTTGCCTCAAAAGTGCCAATTTTTGACCAAAATGGCCAAAATTAGTGTAAAATCAGTGATTTTTACCTCAAATTACCCCAAATTCGCGCGCTACGCGCGCAAATACTACGTTTTCACCCGATTCCACACATAATAAACACATCAAAAATTTTCAGCCTAAAACCTAACCCCCCCAACCCCCCTAGGTACATAGCCCCCCAGGCCATCGGCTCTGGTACAGTAAGTATCCCCCCTCTCCGAGCGCGGTACAGAAGGTATCCCCCTCCAGAGTACCTCCAACACTGCTTCACCGTACCACAGATTAGTGGTATGGCAGGGCTGTGTTGTTGTGTCAAACGTTGTTTTAGCTTGCGTACACAACAGAATACAGCTTTTTAAGCATAATCGACGCTGTTAAAGGTAGAAAATACCGAAAACAAGCCATTTTTATGGGCATTATTAACAATGATTTTTTTCGTCGGGGGGGGGGGGGGCAAATGAAAAATATAACCCCCCAATAATTGACCCCCCCATAAATTGAACCCCCCAAAATCACCCCAGTGAAAAAATAGACCCCCCGGGTTCTATTTCCGACAATACGGTACTCAACCACAAACGTTGTACACAAGGTGTCTCATACAAGAACTTGACTTTACGACCCCCAAGCGGGGAATTCCAAGTTGGGGGGGGGCTGCATTTTTTTTTTTGGGGGGGGGGGCTCTATTTTTTTCACTGGCCCCTTTTAGGGGGCTCTATTTTGGGGGCTCTATTTTAGGGAATACGGTAATAGAGCCCCACCTTTCTATTTAGATTTTTACGGTATTGCACTATTGAACAAGTCACTGAATGCATGCAAAAAACACCCTTTTTTACCTTGCAACCATTTGACTGCCACTGCACTGCCGACACCGACATTTCAAATTTTTCCGACGCATTTTTGTCGTCGAAAACTTGAAAAAATAAGTTAAATGGCGGCGCGCCTTTCCATATCTGTTGGTATTTTTTCTCTTTCAAAACAATTTTCTTTCTCATTTTTTCCTTAATGCACAGCTCATCGGATGCAAAAAGCAGCAGCCGAGCTCGTTAGATGCTACTTTGATGTACACTGCATCAAGTAGCATCGCACAACATTTTTTTCTTGTGGGCGTGGTCTGCCTATATGTATGTATGTATGCATGTACAGTATGTATGTATGTATGTATGTATGTATGTATGTATGTATGTATGTATGTATGTATGTATGTATGTATGTATGTATGTATGTATGTATGTATGTATGTATGTATGTATGTATGTATGTATGTATGTATGTATGTATGTATGTATGTATGTAGGTATGTATGTCTGTATGTATGTATGTATGTATGTATGTATGTTTGTATGTATGTATGTATGTATATGTATGTATGTATGTATGTATGTATGTATGTACATATGTATGTATGCATGCATGCATGTATGTATGTATGTATGTATGTATGTATGTATGTATGTATGTATGTATGTATGTATGTATGTATGTATGTATGTATGTATGTATGTATGTATGTATGCACGCATGCATGCACTGCAGTGTTGGGTACCATGTTGGGTACCGTAGGTACCATGTATGTTGGGTACCGTAGGTACCATAGGTACTTTGGGTGCTGTAGGTAAAGGCAAACTACGCCAACACGAGCCCGATTTCGGAGGTGGTAGATTAGTGAAACATTCACACGTAGCTGCTGATTTGGGAAACGTCACACGTTGTGGAATACAACGTGGTGCATGAGGATTTCTCTTTCTTTGCGTTTTGCTGGTGCACCAACTCCGAAATCGGGCTCGTGTTGGCGTAGTTTGCCTTTACTTTGTAACAGTCTGATGGAGTAAAATAATCTATGTGCCAGCACGGGGTAAAATAATCTAAAATTAAACCACTAAGGTTTATCCGTATCAAATACCAGAATGAATGTTGAATACAAGAGTATAACGCAGTAATACTCTTACTCCTCCCCCGCCAAGGGAACCGATTAAAAGAAAGGGTTTGAAAATACAGATGAAAGTTGGCGGAAATCACACGGTGTCACTTTATCACTTCCTTACGATTCCTAAATACATCGAATACCTCAGTTCAAAATATTTTCTCTCTCTTCTTCTTTACACCTCGACCTCGCGCCACAATTTCTTTTTTCACATCGGTCGTTTTCGACGTGGCAGCATCGATCATCAACGTCATCGATTTGTGTTCGTGGTTGGTTGTCATCGTGGCGCCACGCCGCACACTTTTTGGTTTTGACTGTCCCGTTTCTGGTGTCTTCTGTCGTTCCTTGCCCTTCTTCCTTTTCTTTTCTTTTTTCTTTCCCTTCATCTTCTTATTCTTTGTCTTCTCCCCGCTCGGCCACACAATCCATTGAATCTCTTCCTCTGCATACTTCGTCGGCCGCAACGTCGGTGTCGTGTCCGACATCTGCTCTTCAGACGCAACGTCGAACAACACGACACACGGGTCAGGGGTGGGTTTTGGAATTGGGGACACGGGGGTACTTTCTTCAGGTACCTCAACCGACGTCTTCTGGGGGGACTCAACCTTTTCATCTTTTACCTGCCACAACTTGACGGGCACCAACGGTTTACCGGTCAAAAACTTCGCAACTTTCGGTGCCGGTTCCATCAATCTCTTCACTTCTTTCAACCATTCTTCCCTTTCTTCCTTTCTCTCTTCCATTTCAATTAAGTAAACGACGCGATCCAAACCTTGCCACGCTCCATAATTGGCCGCATCGTACATCGCGCAGACCCACTCTTTGCACAGGTCATCATCGTACGGCATTGATTTGCTCCAGTCTTCAAATGCCTTGAACAGTTCGTAGCTGTCTTGCGCGTCCAAATAGATTCTTCTCCAATTTTTCTTCCTGGCCTCGGCCACTTTCGCACGCCACGAATAGTTCTTCATCTTTCTTGGGCCGCAAACAGTGACGCGCTTGGCAGCGCGGGGCCACGAGGATCGTACCTCGCAGAAGTCCGCCAATTAAACCACTAAGGTTTATCCGTATCAAATACCAGAATGAATGTTGAATACAAGAGTATAACGCAGTAATACTCTTACTCTAAGTACCCGCCTATACTCACGTGTATTGGACATAGTTTTTGGCCGAACGAAAAAGCACCTCTATAGACGACGACGTGGGTACCCCGTGGGTACCATGTTGGGTACCGTAGGTAAACGAAAAAGCACCTCTATAGACGACGACGTGGGTACCCCGTGGGTACCATGTTGGGTACCGTAGGTACATTGGGTACCATGTATGTTGAGTACCATAGGTTCCATGTATGTACTTTGTAACGTCAGCCTTGTCTGACGGAGTAAAATAATCTATGTGCCAGCACGGGGTAAAATAATCTAAGTACCCGCCTATACAGACGTGTATTGGACATAGTTTTTGGCTATGCTGTCGGAAAAAGCACCTCTATAGACGACGACGTGGGTACCCCGTGGGTACCATGTTGGGTACCGTAGGTAAACGAAAAAGCACCTCTATAGACGACGACGTGGGTACCCCGTGGGTACCATGTTGGGTACCGTAGGTACATTGGGTACCATGTATGTTGAGTACCATAGGTTCCATGTATGTACTTTGTAACGTCAGCCTTGTCTGACGGAGTAAAATAATCTATGTGCCAGCACGGGGTAAAATAATCTAAGTGCCCGCCTATACAGACGTGCAGGGTTGGAAAAAAAAATTTTTTTTAAACAAGTTTTTTTTTTAAAAATTTTTTTTTTTAAAAAAAAAATTTTTTTTTTAAAAAGTCTGAGATTCGGGGAAATTTTACCAAATTTGCCTAAAAAACGCGCAAAATCGCGAAAAAATGCAACTTTAATTGACAAGTCACTTTTGTGACTTGGTTTGCATCACTTATCAAGGGTGTTTACGTCATTTCGGTACGATCCAACAGTCTGTGCTTGTTATGGACCTATGATTGCTGCTCTGTGGTATCAGACACAACAGTTTGTGGTCGAATAAGCAAGATTCACTCATAAACCACACAGAATTGAGAATATAAGCTGCAGAAATACTTGTCGGGTCGCTGAATCAGTCGTATATGACCGACCCGATGGGGTATGACATCAAAGTACCATGTAAGTACATGCATACTGTGTCTCATGTATCACGGGAAGGTATAATAACATCATTTGGGGCATCTTAGATACCAAATACATGCCCCAAAAGTGATTTTGTGAAGAAAATTTTTCGACCCTTGAGAAAAAATGACAAAAAATAACCCCTAAAAAGGCCATTTTTGGACGTTTTAGAACATTTTGTTCCCCCGAAAACTTTTAAAGAAAAAAATTTTTTTTCCAAAAAAATTTTTTCAAAAACCTTTTTTTAAAAAAAAAAAAATTTTTTTTTAAAAAAAAAAAATTTTTTTTTTTGCCCAACCCTGCAGACGTGTATTGGACATAGTTTTTGGCTATGCTGTCGGAAAAAGCACCTCTATAGACGACGACGTGTCTTAGGGCGGACTTAAGTTGAACACGGAGACCGGAACACGGAAGTATTTCCGTGTTCCTTGTTCCGTGAATATTTTTGAGGATCACGGAACACGGAAATATTTCCGTGCCACGGAACACGGACATGATTCAGGCACGTAAACGGTGCTTTTGCAGTGATGATGACGAAAGCTAGCGTGTTGACGTCGAAAGCACGCGTGTGGGCGCAAACAGCAATATATTTCCGTGTTCCGTGAATTTAAAAAAATCACGGAACACGGAAATATTTCCGTGCACGGAAATCCATAAAACCGGTTTGCATGTAAATTATTTCCGTGTTCCGGTTTCCGTGTTCAACCTAAGTCCGCCGTTAAACCTGGCCCGCCACTAATGATATTTCAAAATTTTGGTCTGTTTTTATGTTCTATTATTGTTGCCGACATCGAGACGAACAGGGTTTCTATTCGTAACTTTTCGATTAAGCGCCGATTTAATACTGAAATTAATCGACAAACACGGGTTCTCGGGACCAAAATAAAAAAAATAGATAGACCCCCCCTTATTGCCAGTCACGTTGGCAAGGAAGAAAATTTCGAATTGCCGCGTTGCGATAAGCATCAGAGTGGGTTACGGTAGCTTTCAACATTAGCTTGCGGTTGCGCTGCGCCACCAGTTCTGATTTTCTTCTTTTCTGTTGATATTTATTTTTCTTGATTTTTTTACTTTTTTCACTGAGAAATAGTAGAAATATTAGAAAATCATGATTCGACACGAATGCGCTCATAATAAATGGTAATTTGACAGAAGAAATAAGTCGTGCCGGCCTGGCAGTGGTGTAGCTACCCAGGCGGGGCGGCAACCTACTGTACCACCCAAAATGCGGGGCGGCAACCTACCTACTGTACCAGCCGAGCTAGGGGGGGGGTCGTACCACTTGGGGGGGGGGTCATCTGGAAACCGAAATTTTTTATGTCTAAATACTGAAGAAAATGTGGCCTAAAACACTAATTTCGCGCGCAGCGCGCGATTTTTCGCCTATTTGCAGACAAATATGCCAATTTTATGCAATTTTAAGCCAAAAATGAATGTTTTGGGTGAAAAGTTAGGTGGGGCGGCAACCTACCTACTGTACCAGGGGAGGGGCGGCAACCTACCTACTGTACCTTGGGGGGGAACCCCCACCCCCCCCCCCCAGCCACACCATTGCTGCCTAGGGATCAGGATCAGGCGGGGCTCCCCGGTCCCCGAAACCAGTACCAGACATTTTTGGGCTGGATTTTGGACTTGGTCGATCTGGCCGGCTCCGGGCCGGGCATACCTACAGCCCTCGACCGCGCCGGACCAGTGTAGTTCCTGGTCCGGCGAAGCGGTTTGTGCCTGCCGCGGGTCGACCCCAGGTCGACGCAACTAGCGGGAACAGGAACTGCCCAATTTAACTTATCCTTTTTGCCCTTGCGCTTGGTGTTTGGGAAATTCATGCACCCCAAGTACAGTCAGATTATGTCCGACTTCGTTCAGTACGTAGGTTGCTGCCCCACCTAACTTTTCACCCAAAACATTCATAGCGCTAAAATTGCATAAAATTGGATATTTGTCTGCAAATGGGCGAAAGATCCTGTTCGCGCTAGTTGCGTCGAAATTGGGGTCGGTCGACATTTTCTTCGAGTTTTAGGCACAAAAAATTTCGCCGTTTCCAGATTACACTGGTCCGGCCCGGTCGAGGCTTACGACCAGGAGCCCCCCTAGCTCGGCTGGTACAAGTCGCTAATCCAGCCGAAAAATGTCTGGTACAGTACGGTGCCGGGAGCCCCGCCTGGGTCGCTGCATCACTGCCAGGCAGGCACGACTTATTTCTTCTGTCAAATTACCATTTATTCTGAGCGCATTCAGTGTCGAATCATGAATTTCTAATATTTCTACTATTTCTCAGTGAAAAAAGTAAAAAAATAGAGAAAAATAAATATCAACAGAAAAGAAGAAAATCAGAACTGGTGGCGCAGCGCAACCGCAAGCTAATGATGAAAGCTACCGTAACCCGCTCTGATGCTTATCGCAACGCGGCAATTCGAAATTTTCTTCCTTGCCAACGTGACTGGCGATAAGGGGGGGTCTATCTATTTTTTTTTATTTTGGTCCCGAAACCCGTGTTTGTCGATTAATTTCAGTATTAAATCGGCGCTTAATCGAAAAGTTACAGAATAAAAACCCTGTTCGTCTCGATGTCGGCAACAATAATAGAACATACCAACAGACCAAAATTTTGAAATATCATTAGTGGCGGGCCAGGTTTAACGGCGGACTTGGTCAAACCCGGAAAACGGAACACGGAAATAATTTACATGCAAACCGGTTTTATGGATTTCCGTGCACGGAAATATTTCCGTGTTCCATCAATTTTTAAATTCACAAAGCGCGGAAAAATTGCTGTTTGCGCCCACACGCGTGCTTCGACGTCACCACGCTGGCTTTCCATAACATCACTGCAAAAGCACCGTTTACGTGCCTGAATCATGTCCGTGTTCCGTGGCACGGAAATATTTCCGTGTTCCGTGATCCTCAAAATATTCACGGAACAAGGAACACGGAAATACTTCCGTGTTCCGTTCTCCGTGTTCAACTTAAGTCCGCCTACAAGACACGTCGTCGTATTGTAGAGGTGCTTTTTCCGACAGCATAGCCAAAAACTATGTCCAATACACGTCTGCAGGGTTGGGCAAAAAAATATTTTTTTTTTTTTAAAAAAAAATTAATTTTTTTTAAAAAATTTGAAAAAAAATTTTTTTTTTAAAAAAAAAAATTTTTTTTAAAAATTTTCAGGGGGAACAAAATGTTCTAAAACGTCCAAAATGGCCTTTTTAGGGGTTATTTTTTGTCATTTTTTCTCAAAGGTCCGAAATTTTTCTTCAGAAAATCACTTTTAGGGCATGTATTTGGTATCTAAGATGCCCCCAAATGATGTTATTATACCTTCCCGTGATGCATGAGACACAGTATGCATGTACTTACATGGTACTTTGATGTCATACCCCATCGGGTCGGTCATATACGACTGACAAGTATTTCTGCAGCTTATATTCTCAATTCTGTATGGTTTATGAGTGAATCTTGCTTATTCGACCACAAACTGTTGTGCCTGATACCACAGAGCAGCAACCATAGGTCCATAACAAGCACAGACTGTTGGATCGCACCGAAATGACGTAGACACCCTTGATAAGTGATGCAAACTACAAGATCACAAAAGTGACTTGTCAATTATTTTATTTTTTCGCGATTTTGCGCGTTTTTTAGGCAAATTTGGTAAAATTTCCCCCGAATCTCAGACTTTTTAAAAAAAAAATTTTTTTTTAAAAAAAAAATTTTTAAAAAAAAATTTTAAAAAAAATTTTTTTTTCCAACCCTAGCACTTCCCTATAGGCGGGCACTTCGTGTATTTTTACCCGTGCTGGCACATAGATTATTTTACTCCGTAAGAGCAAGGCTGACGTTACAAAGTACATACATGGAACCTATGGTACTCAACATACATGGTACCCAATGTACCTACGGTACCCGACATGGTACCCACGGGGTACCCGCGTGCATCATTCTATTGAGGTGCTTTTTGGTTACCTTGCGTACCCAACATGGTACCCACGAGTTACGCATTTCGTCATCTATAGAGGTGCTTTTTCCGACAGCATAGCCAAAAACTATGTCCAATACACGTCTGTATAGGCGGGTACTTGCAGATTATTTTACCCCGTGCTGGCACATAGATTATTTACTCCGTAGACAAGGCTGACGTTACAAAGTACATACATGGAACCTATGGTACTCAACATACATGGTACCCAATGTACCTACGGTACCCAACATGGTACCCACGGAGCCCCCGCGTCGTCGTCTATAGAGGTGCTTTTTCGTTTACCTACGGTACGTAACATGGTACCCACGAGAGTACCCGCGTCCCGTCGTCTATAGAGGTGCTTTTTGGTTCGGCCAAAAGAGCACTGTCCAATACACGTGAGTATCGGCGAGAGGGGAGAGTAAGAGACGTAACTGCGTTATACTCTTGTATTTCAACATTCATTCTGGTATTTGATACGGATAAACCTTAGTGGTTTAATTGGCGGACTTCTGACCCCGATCCTCGTGGCCCCGCGCTGCCAAGCGCGTCACTGTTTGCGGCCCAAGAAAGATGAAGAACTATTCGTGGCATACGAAAGTGGCCGAGAAAAAGAAAAATTGGAGAAGAATCTATTTGGACGCGCAAGACAGCTACGAACTGTTCAAGGCATTTGAAGACTGGAGCGAATCGATGCCGTACGATGATGACCTGTGCAAAGATTGGGTCTGCGCGATGTACGATGCGGCCAATCATCGAGCGTGGCAAGGTTTGGATCGCGTCGTTTACTTTTTTGATCTTTTTTACAAGGAAGTAAGGGAAGAATGGTTGAAAGAAGTGAAGAGATTAGTGGAACCGGCACCCAAAGTTGCGAAGTTTTTGACCGGTAAACCGTTCGTGCCCGTCGAGTTGTCGCCAGGTAAAAGATGAAAGAAGAGAGCGCCAGAAGACGTCGGTTGAGGTACCTGAAGAAAGTACCCCCGTGTCCAATTCCAAAACCCACCCCTGACCCGTGTGTCGTGTTGTTCAACGTTTGCGTCTGAAGAGCAGATGTCGGACACCGACGCCGACGTTGCAGCCGACGAAGTATGCAAGGAAGAAGAGATTCAATGGATTGTGTGGCCGAGCGGGGAGAAGACAAAGATAAAGAAGATGAAAGGAAAGAAAAAAGAAAAAGAAAGGAAGAAGGAAAAAAAAAGACAGACAGGAGCAGAAACAGAACCATGAAAACCAAAAAGTACTGTAGCATAGCACCACGATGACAACCAACCACGAACACAAATAGATAACGTTGATGATCGATGCTGCCACGTAGAAAACGAGCGATGTGAAAAAAAATTGTGGCGCGAGGTCGAAATCTGAGGAAGAGAGAAAATATTTTGAACTGAGGTATTCGATGTATTTAGGAAAAATAAGGAAGTGATAAAGTGACACCGTGTGATTTCCGCCAACTTTCATCTGTATTCAAAACCCTTTCTTTTAATCGGTTCCCTTGGCGGGGGAGAGGAGTCTGAGCTATTACTGCGTTATACTCTTGTATTCAACATTCATTCTGGTATTTGATACGGATAAACCTTAGTGGTTTAATTTTAGATTATTTTACCCCGTGCTGGCACATAGATTATTTTACTCCATCAGACTGTTACAAAGTAAAGGCAAACTACGCCAATACGAGCCCGATTTCGGAGTTGGTGCACCAGCAAAACGAAAAGAAAGAGATGTCGGCAGTGCACCACGTTGTATTCCACAACGTGTGACGTCCCCCAAATCAGCAGCTACGTGTGAATGCTTCAGCAATCTCAGACCTCCGAAATCGGGCTCGTGTTGGCGTAGTTTTGTTTTTACCTACAGCACCCAAAGTACCTATGGTACCTACAGTACCCCAACATACATGGTACCTACGGTGCCCAACATGGTACCCAACACTGCAGTGCATGCATGCGAGCATACATACATACATACAGTACATACATACATACATACATACATACATACATACATACATACATACATACATACATACATACATACATACATACATACATACATGCATGCATGCATACATACATATGTACATACATACATACATACATACATACATACATATACATACATACATACATACAAACATACATACATACATACATACATACATACAGACATACATACCTACATACATACATACATACATACATACATACATACATACATACATACATACATACATACATACATACATACATACATACATACATACATACATACATACATACATACATACATACATACATACATACATA
>JASAMV010002962.1:0-19129 GCA_030248065.1 Rhynchonema sp. JSB1_4
ACGGTGTGCCAATAGCGCATGCGCCTTGCACGGTCACGTCAGAGTTGATGCCCCCGAGCATGGTGGAGGTCGCTCGCCGACGCATCACGGCGCCGGGTATCCGCCGTTGCCGGGATTCCCACATCGACATCGAAGTCTGAGACGATCCGTAGAAGGTTCGCGTCAGTTCGGTTGAGCTAGGAAGAGTATCAGTGCGACTATCGGATATCCGCTCGCAAAGTTAAACAATCTTTGCCAGCAGGACAGTGCAGATTGGACGTCGGATTTTTTGTTATCCTGCCCATCGATCACATGATGCAAAATTGTTGTGGTCATACAATTCGTGTATGATACCGAGTATTTTCGAGCACGCGAATCAATGATCGTATTGGGTACAAATTCACAAAATTGATCATGATGAAGCATATCGTTTTCTGACTTTCGAAACCGCATTTGATTAGTCCATCCCTTCAGATCACACGGTCCGCACCACCGATCTGTACATGCTGCCTCGAACACGACAAGTTTCCAACGTCGTCCAACGCAAAAAGTGACCGTCTGAACCATATTGACTCGTAGGCACGCTAGCGCCAAACCGCCGCTACCACCCAACCACCGACCACATCGGACCACATCCGAGCAAAACGCCACGATTTCGACCGCCTTGACTTCGGATGGCGCCTTTCCGCCTCAGGCGCCGGGCTCCACGCCGCGAAAATCGCTGTTCACCAAAAACCTCTCGCCGAAACACTCTCCGCCTCATTCCCTGTCCCCAGTTGCTCGCAAGTCGAAATCCTGGCATCAGAGACTTGTCGACAAAAAGTCTGCTCCAAAAATCACCTTCACGACATGCGGTGGCCAAAAAGAACGAAATCTGAAATGGCAAACAGCACCGACAGTCATGGCAAAGTTACGGTAGACAGCGAAAACTGAAACATCAGGTGTGAGTGAGCCGGACAGAATAACTGCGGCGGGCCGGCTGATGTTTCAAATATCGCTTTGCCAAGGTCGGCGTCTGATCGCAATCCAGTTCGCTTTTACTCGGCGAAACTGAGGGACTGTCGAGACTATAGTTTGTCAATAATCAAACATCCTGTCCTTTGTTACGAACTCGGAGTCAAAAGTGCCGTTTTACAAGGTTACAAAAAATACTGTTCTTCTTAAAAATTAAGCGCTACACAAGAGTAAAATACCTACATTATGTAGATAACCGGTTCGGTCGATCTTTCATGAGCGGATCAGAACGGAATCCATATTCAAAGTTGAATGTTTGTTCTCATATTTGTTCTGTGTTACATTTACTTTTTAGAATTCCCTCACATTTTGTTGATAACTTACTGAAAGTGTATACTTTGAATATCAAATCAAAGCACCCAACGTGATTCGATATTGTCAGATGTCTTTTTTAAATTTAGCTTTTGGCATTATTTTAATTTATCCACGTGTTTACATTTTCGTTGAACATTCACGAGCAATAGGAACATTGTTAGTGTTCCTCCTCCGCTGTAACATTTTTGGAAAAAGTGGTGTGTGAGTTATATAAATTGATGTCTGTAAATATGTAGGTATGTTTATTTTACTGTATGAGTCTTATATCTGGCTGAAAAAATACTCTATAATAAATTGAAAGTAAAAATGCTATGTGCTGGGAGCTGTATAATACTGTAATACTGTATGTAGTATAATGTGTTTAATATCTTTGCTTAAACGGTAAAAAGGATGAAGCTGAGATAAATATGATTCTGGTGGAAACTAGTTTATATGATTTATTGTTTTAAAGAATTTTCTGAGAGGTTGGTTGAGACGTCGAAATTAGCTGATTTATGTAGTCTATGTATCTCGACAAAGGCTTGCTCAAAGATGAGTGACTCATCGCTTCGCGATCTGACTTGCGATCAGTTCAAATCAATTATGATCAAATGTGTTCAAATGGTGTTGGTGTGATTTATTTGCCACTTTGAGTGCTTTGGTTTCATAATTCATTTCCGCGATTTGCGCGATTGGCTTTAGAGATTCGGAGATTCAATATCACTCAGGAGAAATCATATTCAATTGTGTATTCGCGAGGAGTCGATGGCACGCTTGCGATGCGACACACCACTTTGCATATGGATTCGTTGAAATAATTGGTTTGGTGCTAGTCGGTTGGAGAGTTTGATTGGATAGATGATACAATTAGTATAGCTATTGTATTAAGTATGATTTGTTGTTGTTGGTCTGGAGTTTGGGTTGTTTTCCCGCTCTCTCGAACGAAAAAATAAAAAAGGCAAACGAATAGAATCACGCTTAAGTGTGGGTCGCGTGAATTCGCTCTTTTTTTCGCTCTTCGCGCTTAGGAGGAAATTTAATTTCGCGCTTGGGGAGAGTATGCTCTTCGCGCTTAGAGGAGAGGAGGAAGTTTTTTATATTCGCGCTTGATACTGTGAATAGAAGAGGCAGAATTTTGTGCTTTCATAAAAAGGAGTGAGAAGTTATTGGTCTCACTGCGCAATGGGGAGTGACTCGTCAGCCATATGGTTCTAGTTTCAATATGGTTGGATTTGAGGAAGTGGATTATTTAATTTGGAGTTAAGCTTTCTGACCTTTTTGAAGCTTTAATTTTGTTTGATTTTGACAGAATTGATATTGCGCCCTTGGACACTTACATGCGCGCGTCACTAATAATCTACATAGTCTTATATCTGTCACGACAAAACGGAATCTGAATTGACTATATGCTTGCCATTTGACCACCCCTTCACAAACTAGATTTTTCGTGCGCAGATCAAGGAAGTGTGAAATGGATTCGACGGTTTGAACCTAGTGATGGGCTCGCTCCCAATTTTTTTCCTTCGGGCGCGCCCATGTAGGCCAGGGCCAGGGCCGGGGCCGGGGCCATGAAAAATAATCTATGTCCGAGGCCCTGGCCCCGGCCCCGGCCCTGGCCTACATGGGCGCACCGACAGGGCCGGGGCCGGGGCCGGGGCCGGTGCGGAAATATTTTTCTGGATAGGCGGACGTCAGAAGTACAGGGTTGTCAATAATCAAACATTGGTTTCGCATACATATGCAGCTGTGCGTGTGTGTTCGTGTTGGGTGTGCTGTTGCCTGATATATCAAGGGCACGGTCATTTTGGGGTTTTATTTAGGTTATGCATATGTATTTGTTCAAGCAAATTAATATAAAGCTGTTTATTCTTAAAAATACTGGCTGATGAAAAGTCACCAGATGACATAAATTGTTTGAGCCATCACAGTAAACGACATGACTGCGCGATATTCGAGTAACCTATAATTCAACCAATAAGCGAAAAGCGCACGTCGTGTATGTGCACGTTCAAAAGCGGACTATATGTGTATAATTGCGGGTAGAAGTTCAGTGTTTTGTCAACAATGTTTCAAACTGCAGCCCGAATTCGCAATTTCAAATTTGTATCATCTAAAGAAAAACACAAGACAGCGATGCTCTTGATAAATCAGGCAATAGCGCACCCAACGTGAAAACGCACGCACAGCTGCATACACGAAACCAATGTTGGTTTATTGACAACCCTGTAGCTGAAACGTCGCCTATCCAGAAAAATGTTTCGCACCGGCCCCGGCCCCGGCCCCGGCCCTGTCGGTGCGCCCATGTAGGCCAGGGCCGGGGCCGGGGCCAGGGCCTCGGACATAGATTATTTTTCATGGCCCCGGCCCCGGCCCCGGCCCTGGCCCTGGCCTACATGGGCGCGCCCTTCGCTCGCTCTTCGCTCTTAGCGCGAAGAGCGAAATCGCACTTCGCGCCCAGGCGCGAAATTGAAATTTGTCTTCGCTCGCTCTTCGCTCTAAGCGCGAAGAGCGATTTCGCGCTTTCGCTGTTTGCCGCGCTTTCGTTCGCGCCCGAGCGTTTCGCTCTTTTTTTCGCCCTTTCTTGCTTTGAACAAAAAATCTTTTGTAAATTATTCAGAAATGTTGTTAATACAATCCTGAGAAAGAATCATTATTCTTTCAGTTCAGAGAAGAAGAACGACAATATGGCGACAATCATGATTGAACATGCTTGTGTTCTGTTCTGTTGTTCATCAGTTTTGCCCTGTTCTATTTTGTTTGTTAGTGTGGCACGGACATGATCAGGTGCTTGTAAGTTGTAAGTGTATCAGTGTGCGTCAATATCAATGTCTGGTTCAAAATTCAATGATCAAAATTGAAAGCTTTCAAAAAGGTTTCAAAAAGCTTTCAAACTGCTCAAATCTAAATAATCCACTTCCGTTCAAATTCCGAACCGATATTGGAAACTGAGAACTCATGCATGGGCTGGACGGCAGTGTCACTCGCCCATTGTGCGACTGAGTGTGAGACCAATAACTGTTCTGCACTCCTTTTTTGATGAAAGCACAAAATTCTGGCCTCTTGCTATTCACAGTATCAAGCGCAAAATTTGTAAAAAAGTTTCGCTCGCTCTTCGCTCTAAGCGCGAAGAGCGATTTCGCTCTTCGCGCCCAAGCGCGAAATTGAAATTTGCCTTCGCTAAGCGCGAAGAGCGAAAAAAAGAGCGAAATTTTCAGGCGCGAGCCCATCACTATTTGAAGCGTTGATTGCTATTCGTGTGTGCCTTGTGTTTATTTTGTGTATTTCGTTCAGAGAGGCGGTGAAAACAAGCCCAAACTTCCTGAGACCAACAACAAGCAAATGCATTACTGGTAATACAATATAGCGTTATACTGAATTGGTATGCATCTATCCAATCAAACTCGTTCCGAACCGACTAGGCATGCCAAACCAGATTGATGTTTCAACGAATGTCCGATATTGGCAAAGTGGGTGTTTGTCGCATTCGTCAGAGCATTCCATCGGACTCGCTGCGTCGAGATACGTGACAATGTTGAATAGGTTGATGTTTCTCCGGTTGAGGTTGATATTGATATTCCGAATTCTCTAAAGCCAATTGCGCGCAATGATTGCGCGTGAAATGGAATTATGGAAACTCAAAGTCACGTTCAAAGTGGGCAAATAAATTGCACAGTCCGATGACACCATTTGGATGACACATTTGGATTGCATAATTGGATTGTGCAACTGGATTGCGCAAGTGCAGTGATTGCGCGTAAGCGATTTGAGAATTCCACTCGATGCTGTTGTGAGCAAGCCTTTTTGGTCGAGTGATATCATAGACTTACGTTAAACTGCAGCTAATTTCGGACGTAAAGAATAACTCAGTGACCTTCTCAGAAAATGTCTTTGAAAACAATAAATCATATAAAACTAGTTTCCACGGCAGAATGCATCTTGATCTGCAGCTTCATCCTTTTTGACCGTTTAAGCAAAGATATGTAAACACATGTATTACTACATACAGTATGTACAGTATTATACAGCTGCCCAGGGCACATGAGCATTTTTACTTTCAATTTATGTGATAGAGTATTTTTTCAGCCAGATGATAAGACTGCAGGTTACAGTAAAATAAACATACCTACATATTTTACAGACATCAATTTATATAACGTCACACACCACTTTGTTCCAAAAAAATGTTACAGCGGAGGAGGAACACTAACAATGTTCCTATTGCTCGTGAATGTTCAACGAAAATGTAAACACGTGGATAAATTAAAATAATGCCAAAAGCTAAATTTAAAAAAGACATCTGACAATATCGAATCACGTGGGGTGCTTTGATTTGATATTCAAAGTATACACTTAGGTACGTTATCAACAAAATGTCGGGGAATTTCTACAAAAGTAAATGTAACACAGAACAAATATGAGAACAAACATTCAACTTTGAATATGGATTCCGTTCTGATCCGCTCATGAAAGATCGACCGAACCGGTTATCTACATAATGTAGGTATTTTACTCTTGTGTAGCGCTTAATTTTTAAGAAGAACAGTATTTTTTGTAACCTTGTAAAACGGCACTTTTGACTCCGAGTTCGTAACAAAGGACAGGATGTCGATTATTGACAAACTATAGTCTCGACAGTCCCTCAGTTTCGCCGAGTAAAAGCGAACTGGATTGCGAATCAGACGCCGACCTTGGCAAAGCGATATTTGAAACATCAGCCGGCCCGCCGCAGTTATTCTGTCCCGGCTCACTCACACCTGATGTTTCAGTTTCGCTGTCTACCGTAACTTTGCCATGACTGTCGGTGCTGTTTGCCATTTCAGATTTGGTCTTTTTGGCCACCGCATGTCGTGAAGGTGATTTTTGGAGCAGACTTTTGTCGACAAGTCTCTGATGCCAGGATTTCGACTTGCGAGCAACTGGGGACAGGGAATGAGGCGGAGAGTGTTTCGGCGAGAGGTTTTTGGTGAACAGCGATTTTCGCGGCGTGACCGGCGCCTGAGGCGGAAAGGCGCCATCCGAAGTCAAGGCGGTCGAAATCGTGGCGTTTTGCTCGGATGTGGTCCGATGTGGTCGGTGGTTGGGTGGTAGCGGCGGTTTGGCGCTAGCGTGCGAGTCAATATGGTTCAGACGATCCGCACTTTGCGTTGGACGACGTTGGAAACTTGTCGTGTTCGAGGCAGCATGTACAGATCGGTGGTGCGGACCGTGTGATCTGAAGGGATGGACTAATCAAATGCGGTTCGAAAGTCGAAAACGATATGCTTCATCATGATCAATTTTGTGAATTTGTACCCAATACGATCATTGATTCGCGTGCTCGAAAAATACTCGGTATCATACACGAATTGTATGACCACAACAATTTTGCATCATGTGATCGATGGGCAGGATAACAAAAAATCCGACGTCCAATCTGCACTGTCCTGCTGGCAAAGATTGTTTAACTTTGCGAGCGGAATAATCCGATAGTCGCACTGATACTCTTCCTAGCTCAACCGAACTGACGCGAACCTTCTACCGGATCGTCTCAGACTTCGATGTCGATGTGGGAATCCCGGCAACGGCGGATACCCGGCGCCGTGATGCGTCGGCGAGCGACCTCCAGCCATGCCATACGGGGGCATCAACTCTGACGTGACCGTGCAAGGCGCATGCGCTATTGGCACACCGTTCTCGTCTTCTTCTATCTGAAACATCAACATCATAAGGGTCTGATATCCTTGCTGGTTGCTGGGTTCATACACTGACGATACTTGCGGGTGCACCACCGAAAGTCTGTGAAGCGGGGGTAAACGAAATAAATGCGCATTATTGAACAATTCACGGTACGCCAAGGTCTTGATCTTACAGTGGTTGTTGGAGTGAGTGCCTTCAAGCAGTTTTCGATAATTCCAGCCAATTCACCTCAGTCTGTCCCGATCCGGACCCTCCAAACGCAGTCATGGTGCTGTGCGATTGACATTGTACGCGATGTTCGTAGCCGAGTCGTAGACTGTCACACATTACTGATATCAGAATCTTCCAGGCGCGCGGTGCGTGTAGCACGTCCTGTGCGTGAAAATGAGTGGGTGATGTTTCATAACAGGACACAGTTTGCTGACAAAACAGCTAAAAACGTGTTAGGCTTAATAGCACACTCACTACGTTTGTGGTTATCACGCCTATTCACGAATTGTGAGACAATTTTGTTGCAGAGGAAAAAAGAAAGGCAATAAGACACCCGCACAAACCCGTATCCTGACATGTTTCTGACTCATGAGCATTTCCATAGTAACCTGGCCCAATGTGGTCCAGGTCTCGGTGCCGAAACAGGTCAGGTCGCGTAGGTCACTGTGTTGCATTGCTGAAAGGATGTAGGGTTACAAGATTGTGAATGCACACTCTACCCTCGGAAATACAGTACCTACAATCGGCAACCTAGAGTGGTACCTTGTTACGAGGTTAACTGTACGTACATATACATAGGCAGCTTGGGTGCCACAGTATCCAAAACTGACAAGGGTATCTCACTCTAGGGAGGGTGCACTTCAAGTAAGATTGACTGTTTTGTGAAACATCAGACAGCCAGCCTACCAATGTTCTGCGCGGTTGGAATGTGCATGTTCTTGCGCTCGATCCCATTTAACGCTGATATCACGTCATCGAGGTATCTCGCCAGGAAGAAGGCATGGTCACTCAGTGGGTCCGCTTTGACCTGCGAGCATGACAAAATACAAAATTTGGGCCCGGTATAAAACTTGGTGTTAGAATCTGCTTTGTTCAAGTGACATTTTTGAGACTTGTTTGGTGCACGTACAGTTTGTCCCCAATAGTGCAGCTAAAAGGCAATCTTGCGCGCTCTGGCATCGGCTGGAAGCGTTTTTGAATCGCGTGGCCAAGACTGATCTAATTCGATCCACAAGCAGTTTGACAGATGTGACACGTGTGCACCACCCCGCTCAACTGTTTTTGTACGCTTAGGGCTCAGCCAGATAGACAAGAAACCCGAAACCCGAAACACAATTTTCTCTATGTCCATGCTTCGGGTTTCGGGTTTTGCTCGAAACAGACAGCAAGATGATCGAAAATGTTCGGGTTTTGCCACTGTAGCTGTCAGTTCGGAACAATTTAGGCTGTCAGTTGAAACATTTTCGTTTATTATGCTTTGTGTTTCGGGTTTAGGGTTTTTCAAAACCCGAAACCCGAACTACGGACACAGAAAAAATTATATTTCGGGTTTCGGGTCTGATGAAGCCCTCACACTTGACTGCTGTGTTCGCACAGCGATTGGCTTGTTGGGCGCACCTTGTTGATATCGGGGTCCCATGCCCACGAGTTGATCTGATACGATTTTCTGAGCAGATCGTGTAGATCCGGTTGTCGGTCGGCCATTTCGTTGAACACACAGCGACAGAAGCGAACTGCCGTCTGTGCGCCACGACCTGATGGACAAAGGGGATGCCTGAGTTATCAGGGTGAAGAAAGACCGCGTGCGGGCCCGCGTGAAACTTCAAAATCGGATCTGATCATTCTGCTGGTCAATATTTGACCAGGTTGCTCTAAAAAATAAATACAAAAACCATGCGACCAAGATGGAACCGACCCGCACCAGAGCGATCACTAAGATGGATGAAGATGATGACAAAGATAAAAAAGAATAAATAAAAAAGTTTGATAAGCAAACCGTGCACATACAAATCTTTCGACCTGTTGTACCTATAACTTTACCTCTCAGTCTGTCCCACGTGACACGCAATGCCCGTTTCTCGGTTTTCCTCAGCATCTCGTCCAACAAGCACACCTCCGGATTGTGCGGGAATCGGGCCGCGGCCGTTTGTGCCGTCGGTGGCACACCATTCTGAGATTTCGTCATGTTTCATGTTTTTGAAAGAATTGATTTCTTATTGTCGGGCATTTTGCATTTTTCATATCGCAGAATTATCGGTTTGTCAAATGTCTACTGGATACTTCTGTCAGCCAACGGCTCGATCACTGTCGTGTAATTGGCGCAACGGAACTTATGTGATCGGCGAAACATTTGTTGTCGCGCGTCGGACAACCCCTGTCGTTCCGACAACAGTACGTCAGAGACACGCTTTTGCGCTGGCAAAATTACGACAAACGTGTAAAAATTGCTTGTCAAGCATTTTCGTTGGTCGAAATTGTGCCGTGCGTAAGTCCCGAAATTGAAATGAAACCAGCCGCCAAACAGTCACCTGGTTTTGTCACATTCCGGACTTGTCGATGTTTCATCGGGATTTATTTCCAAACGCGATAAATGAACGCAATTTTACTTGTTTTGCTCACGTCGGTCAATTGTTGGTCGCACAATGACTTTATAAGAATTGGTCAAATTTTTTTCATGAATCGTAAAGAGGGAAAGTGACGGGGCGGTGACGTTGCGTTGCGCAATCGCATACAAAAACATGCAACCAACAGAATGTTTCAGGACCCGCAGCAACGTGGGTGCTCTGCTGGATTATTTTCAGGTTAAAATGTTTTGTGAGAATCACAAATAGCACAGTGGTTAAGAGTGACTGAACGTGAAAATCAGGATTGATTTGGTGAATTCTTATATGGTAATTGTGCGACCAATACCATCTTTTTGATACAGAACATAAAACGATCAATATCGACACCTGTTCACTGGTGTTTTCCTGATTGCCTGTCGTGTTTGTTTGTGCGCCGCGGTCACGGCCCGACGAGTCCAACGAGTCACTGCTACCGGTGATCGCCAGCACCGTCGCCGAATGATGCACCTTGCTGAAACAACATCAGCTGGATTGGTCACGTGACCTCCTGTTTCAGTCGAACCTTTTGTGAAATCTTGCTGTTAATCATGGAGACTATCCAACTGAATTACAGTATGTATGTCGGATTTCAGTCAGTGCTCCTGACATGTATGAATACAGATGCAACACTGCAATGTCAGCATTCCAATACATTCACAGCGAGCGTCGCTATAAGCAAGAAGGACTGTATAGCACCAACCTTGCCAACGTGTACGGTGCAGACGTGGTCCTAGAGGATGATTCATTGCTTCCAGCTGATTGTTTGCGCTGATGACGTTTGGATTTCTCCGACCGTTTCTCTTCCTCCACGCGCACCTTCACCCGAAAGAACGTGAACATCTTCTCGCTGTTCAGACTGAAACATTTGGTATATGTATAAAAGATTAGATGTGATGCTTCACAATGGTTCAAAAGATAGACTTCCGTTATCATTAACTAAACTAAACGGACGTCCATTTCTTTAAAGACTGTTTGTTTGAGTCACTCCGAGCTTGGAGACTTCCTTGCGTTGACTTGAACATGGTGAATGGGAAATGAAAGTTTGTCAGATTATCTGGATGTTTCCAAAATGCACCAGTACCAATTCTTGCAAATAAAAAAGGGCTCGTTTACGTCCAACCCGTGTAAGGGCATGCAGATCGTGGACAAAGAAAGGCCTTCCTACTATCCACTATACGGTATTCCAACTTCTCTCGAAATATAACTTTGTGCAAACTTGGCATAACTGAACAGCTGGTGATGAACACCAAACGAAAAACACTTTGCCGCAGAAGCAGACAACATCCATGCAAGCACATTGCACATCTGAGCAACGCACGCACTCGACCACAATTTGTAGGACAAAAAGACACAAGAGAACTTCGGATGAGCTCAATGGACATTCTCCATTAAAAAACACCGGACGGGGGGTGCACGAGGCAAGTGCAAAAACACGGGGAAAGATAGGAATCAAAAATGTCATAGATGAATGGCCAGTTAGGCAAGCCGGTAGCTGACCGAGCAAAAGTTCGAATAAGGCTGGGACTGGGACTTCGTATAGTCCATCCATCAGCTCATGACACTTTTTCTAAACTGAAAAGCTTGACAGGATCTAGTGCTGTTCCGGTTCCGATTGGCTTACGAAAAAGAAAATAAAGAGAAATCGGTTTTTATTTTATTTTTTGCGCCGTTTTCTCTGACATTGCCTTGCGGAGGAATAATCTTTAACAACGGAACCAGAACCTCCCAAACAAAAGTGCCATGAGCTGATGGACGGACTATATTTGATTACGTTTGGGGACACCGCCGATTTAGAGCGACTTTGGGACTTGTATGCGACCACTTGAGAAACTTAAACCGCCAGCGCGCTTCACTTGCTTGTACGAAACGATCATGGGATATGCCACACACTTGG
This sequence comes from Rhynchonema sp. JSB1_4, assembly GCA_030248065.1. Lineage (NCBI taxonomy): Eukaryota > Metazoa > Nematoda > Chromadorea > Monhysterida > Xyalidae > Rhynchonema > Rhynchonema sp. JSB1_4. The sequence continues at coordinate 11,452 of JASAMV010002962.1, forward strand.
CTGCACGGCGCTCTGGATTTTAGTTTGGCTCTGTGTTGGTGGCGGATAAAATAGCGCTTTGGAAAAATAACAGAACAGCAACTTTCTGACTTAAAAAGTTGGATATTCCTGAACATGGACCACTCGGATTTGTGGGCCTGTGGGTCGACACAGATCTGTGAGACCACCAGCAACGCATTCAAATGAGCCAAATACCGAACGATCAGAACATAAAAATACTGTTTTTCACCGCTGTTTTGTTCGCGACTAACCTTGTTATGCTCGCAACTATGGCAGCTCAATCATGATCCCAAAAACGAAAAAGCGGCGGCGCGACACCCGCTAAACTTGCGCGCGCATGCAAACGTGTCATACGACGAATAGACAGATTTTGAAGAAATAAAACAATCCGTTTGGGTCGTTTCAACTTAAATGTGGGCCATGCTGATTATATTCAGAATCTTAGTGCCACGCATAACCAGTCTTGGGCAAGCATAGATTTAAAAGACGCCGTTTGCTCGATGTTTTGCAGAAAAATGCTCAAACATAGTCATGCAAGTTCCATAAAAGGTTCAAAGCTGGAAACACATTGTGGATGTATAATATACATATCTAACCATAATCTTCCTATGCTTATATGCGTGGCACTGATATTCAACCACCCACCATGCTTGAAACCAGCGCATGGTCGTGTCTGTCGTCGAAACTCTGATGAAAATCAAGTTTGGTCGTCGGCGTCGCGGTCGCTGTTTCGTGGCTGCGGTCGAATATCGTATCCGTTCGTTAGCGTTTTTGAGACTCTTCACTTGGTTACTGCGCGTGCTGCTCTTGTTTGTTCTAAGGATACTCTTTTCGTCGTCTTGTATGATTCGATGGTCCGCTGTGGGCAAGGGAAGGGTCTAAACGGGGTCAAGTACATATCAGCACATAACACGAAGGGTTTGGGGCTGGCAAGGCAGTCGTCACTTTTTAGTGGTTACGTACATAAGATTGTCTGGATCAAAGATCAAAGTCAAAGCGAAAAAGAGAGAGGCAAGTTGAAAGGAATTGCATTCCTGACGCAGATACTCGAGTCAGCTGGCTGTAATCGTGCGTGAGCCTTTTGTCGATGGCTGGGTTGTTGGACATACAACCAGGGGGCACCGCCTCAAATGTGCAAGGTTTGGTAAATGTGGGTCACTAAGAGAGCGAGCTCAAGCTGCATACTGAGCTGGAATTGAATTGATTCCTTGTTTGCGGTGTCAGTGACCCATGCACGCAAGTGATGCAGCGATGTCAGCAGTAAACGCATTGTCGCCATGTTCTTGATTCACGCAGGAGTGACCATGTAGGTATGTATGTACATGTGCCAGTTGGTTGCAATGTCCCCCACGGTTTGATTGCAAACGAGACTTTGATGTGTGTCATCTTGTGTGTGATGTTTCATGGGTACCTGTGCGCGCTATCGTGGGACAACCGGCATTGTAGGTACCCAACATGCAGCGCATCTACGCCATTGTCACCCACACCGCACCGCAAGCAGCTCGCAAAGCAAGCATGCACAAGTGGGGCTAACAAACGCTCTGTTGCTATCAAACTAAATGCACTTGCTTATTTTCACAGTCCAGCTATACCTATACATGTATACATGCAGACAGTCCTTTGTTTCGTGACCTAAGCTCATGAATAAGATCACCCGCTGCATTGACTGCGCTGGCTATAACCGGACAAAGGGACAGCGGTTATTTTGTTGGCAATATTATGGCGGCATGCCGAGACACAAAAACAGGACATTTTTAACGACGTTTAGCACATAAATAGAAGACAGCTTCCATGCATACCCACGACAATAGAATAGACGTACCGACATAATCAAAAGCACATGCGAAAAAATGATCCGATCTGCTTACGAAGTGTATGTGAATAAGTTATACATACAGTACGCACTGACGAGGCCTGACTCCTCGTGTGGATGGGAAAGGTGCCTATACCTACACAGACATGGTCCCAAGTTTGCCTTCTTCAGTGGCATTTTCCGAGTATCGCTGTATCATTAAAATGGCGTTTAACAATACGCACTGTACGATTGTGCATTATTATAGGATACACAAGCCAAACCACAACAAAGTAAAGAACCGTGTATCAGAAAGTAACACTCCCAACCTGCTCATAAACATGATGGTCGTACTCACGTGTGCCGTTTTTCGCATCAGACGTGAACTCAGAATGTTAGTGTAGCAATGCGATATTCGGTTGAAACTCAAAACTCGGATACTACAAGCTTCTGTCCCCTAGTACCACACATTGTACACTTGTAACCTGCAGCAGGATCGTGACAGTGGTTTGCCTTCTCCTTTTGTCTCTTCCTTCATTCTGTGGCGTTGTTTGGTTCCGATGGACGACTTCGGCGTGCAACAATTGCTGTGCGACTTCTGGGTGGCCATTTTGACGCTGGCAGGCATGGTCGTTACTTTATGGGTATAATACTCACACCCGAGGTGACCGGTGTTTACTCAGGGTACCCACGAATCAACGATCAGATATGATGTGTGCTCATGAGGTCCAATTGGTGTCGTAAAAGTGATAGTACTATGGTCGTTGGAATGTGCTGCGCTGGAAAACGGACAGGCTTTATAAGCTTTGGTTTCGACTTCGTGATACCACCGAACTTCCTCAAGTCTCGGTCTGGATTTGAATCACATGCGCATTTCAAAAGAAAATTTTCTGTGAAACATCAGCCTGCTCAGTCCTGGGTGCATTGCAAGCGATTGCATGCACTATTAACGTTGACCGGTTTGATGTTTTACACGTAACGTGCATGGGTGCATCAGGTTTATGAAAAAACTTTCTGAGATCAAGCCACCAATAGCCCGGTGACTGATATTCTCAAAGTTCAAGGCAGAGGGTCGTTTCCTCATATCTCAATCACCTGGACTGTCTATTTGAGAGGACCACCAAGTCGGCCCAAACAGACTAGCGACTTCCAGAAGATGTTTGGGTATGGATGACCGGGCATGTTGCAAGTGAGTGCGTATGTGTGCGTGTTGCGCCGGACAAGACAAAACGAACGACATTTTGAGCTTGATACCTACGTCAGACGTTTGTGCTTTTACGACTTCCTCTGTCAGCCCATCTACTAGACGATTTTTGGGTACCGAGAGTTTCGTAGATTGACATATGGGTTCAAGCGACAATTCCGTACGCAACAGTCAGTACACCCAACAACTTAGACCACAGGCGCACATGAGCTTGACCGATGTCCGTGTTGAAAAACGCGACCGCCATATATGTATATTTTCGTATTGCATGGACGCGCTCGGTGAGCCAGCCATTTTCGTTCTTTTTCAAACGCATCAAATTGTAACCTATAAGCCAAACAGTCTCGAACAGGTTCACGTATATGCGCGCGCATTTTTGAGAGGCCGCGTTTCGGACTGAACTGGCCGGATACAAGCGTTTTGGGACCGAGCTCTATGAGGCTGTCAATACGACACTATCTTGCTTCAACGAGACCCGTGGCGTCGAAACTTTGCTGCCGGGTTTTCTTTCGAAAAAGTTTGGCAAACTGAGGTGAGCACGGCTGGTTGGTACATATGTATCTCGCGATATTTCCCTCTCCTGCGCTCTTAGGCCATGAAACAAAGGCAGAAACTATGGGTCGGACAAAAGTTTCGTAAGCAACGGGGTATGATGCATGACAGTACCCATCACAACGCCAAATTTGATACGAGCACGCTTGTTATTCGGCGCGAGAATAATGTTGCCAAAAACGTTTGGCTGCGATAGACACCTATAGGCATAAGAATGGACATTGGTATACAGCACATACACCTCGCGTCACTCAAAAAACCGGAACAGATGGCACATGCTTAGTATTCGGGTGTTTTTTTTAGACAAAACGTTACATCATCTGAAGGAAAAGGGATACTATGGGGCACGACGCAGAGGCAAACATAGTGACTGAACTTGACACGGTATTTCGCAACGGAACAACAGAATTTCTCGCTCTCAATCTAAAGAGGTTTATGAATTGTATGTACTGTATGTGTTACTTTTAATGAATCTTTGTCATGCTGCTGCTCTCCGGGAAATTTTGGCCGAATTTTACCGAATTCGGTAAAAATTTTACAGATTCTCGTTAAAATTTTGAGCACATAAACTGTCTGTAAAATTTACAAACTGTCTGTAAAATATTACGTGTGTTGCATAGTAGCTGCCGTTTTACAGAACGTTGGTAAAATTACAGACAGTTGGTAAAAGTGGGACTTTACAGACTTTATCGGTGATTTTATTTCCACTGCAACAGGCTGCTTTTGCCCATAATATTACTTGTTACTTGTGTACAATAACAACATATGTAAGTACATACTGTAAATACCTACCAAAACACGCATATGGTTGAGAACAATCTAAATGGGAACTAAAAAGTACCATAAGGTGTTTTAAGAACCCGTGCGAAAAATAACGCAAAACAACAAAATATTGATACATAGAACTTTTTGCGGTATTATCAGACAAGTATATAACTGTTGAAATGACTACTGCGCGTTCCAGTAGTGGTGGTTTAGGCTTGGAACTAGACATGGGTAGGTAAAGTAAGCCTTGTAAGCCAAGTCTAAACCACTATTGGAGGCGAGCTATAATAGTGAGGTACGAGTGAATTTTGGAGTAGATCTCGCCTTCAATAAATTGCGGGAATCAGTTGCGTTTAGTGTTAGACAGTTTTGATTATTGACATCGACGTGATGATGATGCGATGATGGTGCGCATCAGCCTTTCTGATCAGCCGATCCTGTTGACGACGAAACGAACCGAGTTGAGTTGTAATCGAATTGACTAGTCCGATCCTGTAACATTGAGACTTACGAGTATTCTCAAACGATGGTAAATAGTAAATATAATTTTGTTGAACTGAAGAAGTTTATTTCATTGCCCAAAAATCCACCCAAAATTAGCCCACTTTTCTGGGCCTAATCACGGTCCTATGCTTAAGCACAGGCGTAGGTTTAGGCCTTATTTTTCAGGGTGGGCGGAGCTTGGGTGGATTTTTGGGCAAATTAATCACACGTAAATCAACACAAAAAAAGGTTTCAAAATCCCCAGAAAGCACGAAGATCAAAATCCAGTCCCTGTTCCATAAATTTACCTGCTATATATGGTGTTGTTCGCGTTCCCATACTGATCTTGTGTCAATTTGTGGACCAGACGCGACGAATCTTGCGAACTTTGACAAACATTGCGCATCGGAATCATTAAGGTTCACAGTTTTAGCAGCTGCTGGATAAAGACGCACAGTTTTTTAAAAACAAAGCACGGATAAGTGACAACACAACATTATCAATAAGTAAGGAACATTTTCATATGAAACATTTTTGATTCCCGCGTTTTCACCCATTTTTACAGACAGTTTGTACGGTTTACAAAGTGCCTGTAATTTTTACATATAATCTGTAAAAATTACAGACAGTCAGCGTTTTGATTTTTTACCGACACTCTCGGTAAAATTATTTTACAGACTCTTCCCGGAGAGTGTGTGGAGGTCGAATCCTGTCACCAGGTGCATTCAATCTTTCCATCAACTGTATTATGGCATGGTTAAAAGTCGTGAGACCAAACTGATTCAGAGAATCTATGACCAGTGTAGAAATTGTTCATCAAGGGAACAAGTTGTACGATGGTCAAATTAGTAGTGCAACTCCATAACCAATGGTAAAAGTAAAATGCGAGTATCCGTGCAAGGTTGAGGCGATCCCAAGTTTTAAATTGACATCGCGAGCAAATGATGACCACATAACGATGTTCCCTAGTCCACATCCGCAATCAGAACCTAAAAGGCGGAAAAAGTTCCTGCTTCAGAAACTTCGTTCAGCAAATTATATTCGAAACAGCTGTGTATATTTTGGGCGGCAGCAGCTAATCTGAGGCGGAAAGCTCTGCTGCTACGAACAGAGCATGGAAACTTGTGAGCTCGTTACTGAAAGGAAACGCCGGCGATATTTCATTTTTTTCTGGATTGATAAGAAGAAAACTTGGCAGCCGGTCGACCCTGTCTGCATATGCCCCCCCCCTAATGACGATCTTATGACGCAAAACGACGGTATGCTGCGCTGTTGTCACATGACACGTGCAGGATATGACTCTGCGGAAAGTCGCAGCTGTTTTCGCGCAAGAAACGGCGGTAATTTTTTGGACAACATTTCCAAAAAATGACATTCGACCGCCAAATGATGCGCCAGCCAAATTCGATTACCAGAACCGGGTACCAAAACCGTCTGTGGAACGAATTTGATTCGACCCCCAGCTCGAAGGTAAAGACGCAATAAGAATAACTCAAAAGAGACTATAGACTATGACCTGGAAAATACGCATCAGTTTGGGTTGTGCCACAGCAGTAATACACATAGAAGCACGAATTTTCGGCCCTGCCGTCCGTATATATCATTATGATGGTTTTCACGCTGGAGTAGGTCGTTGTCGAGAGTACAGAGGACCACCGAAACGGATATGGAAGCTCGCGAACACAAGAGCAACACAAACAAGCAAAAGAGTATCTGTGCCGGGGACACAAAGAATGGTTGCAAACATCAACCCCGGTCTGAGGTTCGTCTCTTACTTGGACCAAATTTTTCATTCAATAAAAACTGTAGCAATCTGGAATTTTCGAACGAATCAAACATATATATAAGACGAGCGTAAAAAGTGCTTGTTTACGATCTAAAAGTAACTTTTACGCTGGTCAAATAAATTCGAGTACCATCGTCAGCACAAGTCCGGAGACCGACCCGGACCGAGGTTCATGTTTATGCAGCATGGACGGCAAACTAGGCGCAAACAACAATCATTCTATAGAAGTCGAGTGGTCGTATGGGGTGTACATCAAAAGCGCATAAACTGACGAGCAGCCGCGCTAAAGTTTGGAACTTAGCGTGCCGGATACACATGAATTGCGTATGCTTTCAGAAAGGAAGGTATGTAGCAACTTGACTCGACTTTGGCATGATTCCCCACCATTGTCCTATACAAATGGAAACGATACTGTGTGTACCCAAAAAAACAGGATGGTATCTCAAAACAGCCATATTTTCGAAGCCATGCGGTCTGCGGTACTGTGCTGGCTCGTCGTGCGCGTTGTTTTGGGTGGAACGTTCAGAAAGCGATAGGTCTAGATAAGGATAAATCAACTGTGAGTTAAAAAAAGTAGCCGCCAAATGCGCGCATCGGCCCGAAGTTATACTCGTTGTTTCGAAGCACGATTGCTCAAATGTGTGGGTGTGGCATCACGTCCGCAGACGGGAGGTGCACCAGTCTATCGTCAGTGTTTTGAGACAGTAGGGCTTTCATGAGACCAAGAACACATGGGTCACATGCGATGAAAGATAGAACTAAACTAATTTTAATTTGCGGCATGAGGTCACAACATTGTTGTACTTGTGTACACATATTTCATCTTGTGCGCTCGATTTGCTCTCTCAGACGGGCTGTGCACCAAGTCATCGTCAGTGCGAAGACACAAGATGGCTGCATGACTCCAATAAAATGGACCGCGAATGTTTTTCGACATGAGCAAGACTATAACCATTTCTGACCGGTGCACCAAGGCGTCACACAACTAACTCTTCAGCCGCCAAGTGCGCCATCCGCAAAACAAATGTGCCCAAACAAATAGTCCAACTGTGAAATTGAGATAAGGGGACAGCAGCGCATTTGTGTGGCGTCTCTC
>JASAMV010002963.1:0-16336 GCA_030248065.1 Rhynchonema sp. JSB1_4
ACAAAAATCTTTTGCAATCCTCACATGATAAATGGATGACAATACCTAAAAATAAAGACAGTGAGTAATACAAGGGCTCAGTGATGTAGTTGGTCCGAGCAAGAAAGCTTGCTAGCTGGCCGGGTACCCCGATTGGGGGGTATTGGTCAGAAATAAAAACAGGTATAAAAGTTGATCGAAATTACGCTAAAATAAGCCCTAAAATATGTATTTTTGTACACGTGTGAGAAAATTTGAGCGAATTTGACCATTTTGGTGCATAAAAAAATGATGATTTTGGCACAAAATCAACACTTTTTTGACTTGATGACCGGAGCAAGAAAGCTAGCTAGCCAGTTTGGGGGTATGGGTTTTGGGGAAAGAAAGCTACCTAGCAGTTGGGGGGTTTTGCACCCATAGCCCACAATCCCTCCAACTAACTGCATCACTGGGTCGGCGGTGCAAAATGGGTTGGGTCATACTTTGTGATGTCGTTGTTTCTGTGACCAGCCACTTCCACCAGACTAAAGTTTCTCACAGTGGAACAACCTTTACGTTGGACAAAAAGCAAGGTCGCAAGATTTGGCCCAAATTATCAAACGTGCTTTTGCGTTTGTAGGCGCTCGATAAGTCACGTTCCTTCCAAGACATCATCGCCGCATACCGTCTCCAACCACAGGCAGGCAGTCACATTTACAGACATGTACTGCTGGACACCGCGCCACCAAAGTTGGAATCGCAAATTGGACAGGTCTAGTCTGGTTTAGTTTTGGATTGTCCAAATTTGAAACAAACGTGGTCATCGGCCTAGGACGGTCTTGATTACATGATGCGACCTTTTGCGTTTGGTTCTGCTAACTTTGATGTCTGTAGCTTCGGTTGGCGCGTATGTTGTTCACTAGATGTTTTGTTTTTGTCAAAGGGCATGAACACCTCTTGCGCTGGTCACCTTCACTGACCATTATAGTGACTAACATTATTGTAATTTATATTTTTCGAAAAAACGTTTTTTTTTCGAAAAAAACCGTTTTTCCAAATAAATTACCAGTACCTAAGGAATTCCAAGGTCCAAAACACCGGTTTTTGGGCAATTTTTGCTTTGCTTATGGCTTGCTAATCCCCGCCTGCGTGTTTCAGGCACGAAAAATGGTCGCTTCCAGCTGTTTTAAGCCTTTTTAAAACGATTTTGTAACATAGGTTCGAAATCTGAAGAAATTTTTTTGCCATTTTCAGACCAAAGACACATTTTCTCGGAAAAATGAATTACCGGTGCTTTTTCCGTGTAATTTATTTTCGAAAATTACCGGGCTTCGAAAAAAACCGGTTTTTCCGCTTTTTTCGGAAATAAATCGTTTTTTTTTCAGTTAATCACTATAGCGCCCATAACACAAAGAGGGAAATAACAAGACCCATTATCACCACAGCCATCTTCATTATACTGTCCAAGGGTTTATTTTCGCGACGTGAACAAATGGTCTCGGATACCCGGCAAAACCAAGACTAGACATGATCAGAAAATTAGTTTTTTTCGCAATCAAATGCTTGTTCTGCAGAATCCGGACACAACGGAGGACAGCGAAATATCGGAGGATGAGTACGGTGATCTGATTGTGTACTACAACACTGTGTTCATGCCGCGAATAGGTGATTTGGCCAGACAATTGGCTGATAATCAGGCGGTTGGTGAAAATCTTGTTTCGTTTCATTCGAGGTTTCGGGTCGACCACGACTTATTGCTTGTGGTCGACTGAGCTTTCATAGTTGTGCGAAGTAGGGCTCGCGCGGGAAATTTCCCGTTCCCGTTTCCCGGGAAATATTTTCAATAGTGGCATTTCCCGCAGGAAATAGTGCCTAAAAATTCCCGCGAGACATTTCCCGTTTTCCCGCATTTCCCGCGGGAAATAGGCCTTTTCCCGCAATTTCCCGTCCTTTAAAATTCTGAAAACCATTTCCCGCGACATTTTCCGTCCTTCGAAATTCCGAACTTTCCCGCAAGATTTCCCGGACCCTTGGGAAAACGGGAAATTTCCCCAACTTTTCAAAAAAATTTCCCGCGCGAGCCCTAGTGCGAAGTGCGGAACATTTTAGAGGCACGTACAGCAGAAAACAACAGTTGATGGTGATTAGACTGAATCTGCGTTGGCCAACCAAACCTTTCTATCTCGAGAGTATTTCGATGTTTGCTGATGTCCATGCAACGAATTTATCGCTCTCGTTCATGAACTAATTGGAGGCATTAAAAGTCTAAAAATATAACAAAGAGAACGCTCAACGTAAGCGTCGAAAGTCAAATGACCGACACAGATTCCATTCGATTGGCAAGCTTCATATCGGTTCAGTTCCCCGTGATCACATCATCGAATGAAACAAACAATTTCCCGCCGCCGAGACGCGGATTTAATTTCCAAATTCATTTCAGTTTCATTTTTGCAGCAACTCGAAGTGTCACCGCTGCCGACCTCCCAGCCCCCAATGTCTCCGCGTCGTTGTGTATCCAGCAAAGTGTACGTGCAGCCAATGCGCAGTGCATCCAGTACAGCTGGTGGCAGCAATGCAGGCGCGCTCGAGGCGTCCCCGCGAACGTACAAGTTCAACATCAATCAGAGTCCGCAGAAAGTCAGTCGGTTTTTTGATTATGTATTATGTTCGTTTTTGTTGCATAATTTGCGAATCTAAACCTTCCCTTTATGATTCAGGATCTGCGGATGATTAATGCTGCTGTGCGTATGCCGGTCGCACGTTCTATCATGCCTGCTGCTGCCAGTGCTGGAATGGTGACTCAGGTGCAACAGCATGCACAGCAGGTTTGTGGAACGTTTGTGTGTTTGAGTTGGCAATCTCAGATAAAATTGGTATTTTTTATTGATTTCAGATCATTATCCAAGACGAAGAGGTAGTGGAAGAAGATGGCGTAATTTACCAGTAACGAGACTGTTTTTTAATCTTGTTTTGGCTGCTGCATTGCAAGTGTAGCGTCTTTTGTGAACTTGTCATAAACACGTTTGCTGCCAATTTGTTGTTTAGTTTCTTGTCGTGGTTGTTCTTTTTTGTTTTCTTAACTTTGATTTGCTGGGTCTCAAACCTGTTGGTACCGTGAGTCTGTTACGGATGCATACTTTGAAATAAATTCAATTTGCTTATTAGTACAACTGTTGTTTTCTGCTGTACGTGCCTCTAAAATGTTCCGCACTTCGCACTAGGGCTCGCGCGGGAAATTTTTTTGAAAAGTTGGGGAAATTTCCCGTTTTCCCAAGGGTCCGGGAAATCTTGCGGGAAAGTTCGGAATTTCGAAGGACGGAAAATGTCGCGGGAAATGGTTTTCAGAATTTTAAAGGACGGGAAATTGCGGGAAAAGGCCTATTTCCCGCGGGAAATGCGGGAAAACGGGAAATGTCTCGCGGGAATTTTTAGGCACTATTTCCTGCGGGAAATGCCACTATTGAAAATATTTCCCGGGAAACGGGAACGGGAAATTTCCCGCGCGAGCCCTACTTCGCACAACTATGAAAGCTCAGTCGACCACAAGCAATAAGTCGTGGTCGACCCGAAACCTCGAATGAAACGAAACAAGATTTTCACCAACCGCCTGATTATCAGCCAATTGTCTGGCCAAATCACCTATTCGCGGCATGAACACAGTGTTGTAGTACACAATCAGATCACCGTACTCATCCTCCGATATTTCGCTGTCCTCCGTTGTGTCCGGATTCTGCAGAACAAGCATTTGATTGCGAAAAAAACTAATTTTCTGATCATGTCTAGTCTTGGTTTTGCCGGGTATCCGAGACCATTTGTTCACGTCGCGAAAATAAACCCTTGGACAGTATAATGAAGATGGCTGTGGTGATAATGGGTCTTGTTATTTCCCTCTTTGTGTTATGGGCGCTATAGTGATTAACTGAAAAAAAAACGATTTATTTCCGAAAAAAGCGGAAAAACCGGTTTTTTTCGAAGCCCGGTAATTTTCGAAAATAAATTACACGGAAAAAGCACCGGTAATTCATTTTTCCGAGAAAATGTGTCTTTGGTCTGAAAATGGCAAAAAAATTTCTTCAGATTTCGAACCTATGTTACAAAATCGTTTTAAAAAGGCTTAAAACAGCTGGAAGCGACCATTTTTCGTGCCTGAAACACGCAGGCGGGGATTAGCAAGCCATAAGCAAAGCAAAAATTGCCCAAAAACCGGTGTTTTGGACCTTGGAATTCCTTAGGTACTGGTAATTTATTTGGAAAAACGGTTTTTTTCGAAAAAAAAACGTTTTTTCGAAAAATATAAATTACAATAATGTTAGTCACTATAATGGTCAGTGAAGGTGACCAGCGCAAGAGGTGTTCATGCCCTTTGACAAAAACAAAACATCTAGTGAACAACATACGCGCCAACCGAAGCTACAGACATCAAAGTTAGCAGAACCAAACGCAAAAGGTCGCATCATGTAATCAAGACCGTCCTAGGCCGATGACCACGTTTGTTTCAAATTTGGACAATCCAAAACTAAACCAGACTAGACCTGTCCAATTTGCGATTCCAACTTTGGTGGCGCGGTGTCCAGCAGTACATGTCTGTAAATGTGACTGCCTGCCTGTGGTTGGAGACGGTATGCGGCGATGATGTCTTGGAAGGAACGTGACTTATCGAGCGCCTACAAACGCAAAAGCACGTTTGATAATTTGGGCCAAATCTTGCGACCTTGCTTTTTGTCCAACGTAAAGGTTGTTCCACTGTGAGAAACTTTAGTCTGGTGGAAGTGGCTGGTCACAGAAACAACGACATCACAAAGTATGACCCAACCCATTTTGCACCGCCGACCCAGTGATGCAGTTAGTTGGAGGGATTGTGGGCTATGGGTGCAAAACCCCCCAACTGCTAGGTAGCTTTCTTTCCCCAAAACCCATACCCCCAAACTGGCTAGCTAGCTTTCTTGCTCCGGTCATCAAGTCAAAAAAGTGTTGATTTTGTGCCAAAATCATCATTTTTTTATGCACCAAAATGGTCAAATTCGCTCAAATTTTCTCACACGTGTACAAAAATACATATTTTAGGGCTTATTTTAGCGTAATTTCGATCAACTTTTATACCTGTTTTTATTTCTGGACCAATACCCCCCAAATCGGGGTACCCGGCCAGCTAGCAAGCTTTCTTGCTCGGACCAACTACATCACTGAGCCCTTGTATTACTCACTGTCTTTATTTTAGGTATTGTCATCCATTTATCATGTGAGGATTGCAAAAGATTTTTGTGCCCAATCAACCCGTTTTAATTAGCACAGAGCTTGATCTGCCTGAACCTAACCTATAACACCTGTGTTTCTAACGCTAACACAACCGAATCCCACCAAAGAACATAAGTACATGCACGAGGGTGTGCAGCTGGTGCGGCCCGGCTGCACCTGAGGACCGGCCACTGCACCCGATTTCACGTGCAACCTCCCATTTTTCTCTTTTTTCTTCCTTTCATTTCACCGGGACTGTCAAATATTCCGAAAATGATTCAACCGACACCCAAATAAAAACACCTCTTACCAAAGAACCATTCCACCTCTAGCCCACCTTCAGCATCAAATACATAGCGCACAACAACTGTTGATCCACGTGTCTGCCAGTCATGATGTTGCAATGTTCGCTCAGCACACGATCAAACAACGTCCATATTGAATGTCGAATTCGGTCTTCAAGTTTCAGGCGATCGCACAAATGATTGAGACGCACGCTGCACATGTAGTACATCTGTGTGGAAAGGGTCGAAGCAAAGTTTGAACACACGCAATTCGCAGATTTGCATCAGCATCAGTGGTGCCGTTGTGGGGTGGTTACCTCCAGGTACGGGAAATCGGCCCAGGTATGGAAAATTTTCACGTTGGGAACAGGCATTTTTCAGAAACCCCCTCGGGTATGGGAATTTTTTGGATTTATGCATCAACCTCCCCAGTGGTGTGGGAAATTTTTGGTGGGATGTGTGGGAAAGTTGCCTTAATTTGGGCCGGATATGGAAAATTTTCGATCTCTCAACGACACCATTGGGTATAAACAGTGATGTGGTTGGGGGTGTGGGGTAATACCCCCTAAACCTGGGTCAGCTATCTATGTACTGTATGTCTACCGAAAAAATCTATCCCCTACCCCCGAAACCCAGCTATCTATGTCTACCATGCCCGGACATCAACCTGGTGATTTTCGTGCCAAAATGGCCATTTTATGGTCCATAATGGTCAAATTTTTAAAAATATGCAGAAAATTACCCTTTTTAAAAACTATTCCCGCATAATTGTCACCTTTTTTATACCCCTAATTTTGACCTCTGGACAAATACCCCCCAAATCGGTATACCCGGCCAGCTATCTACAGTCTACCGAGCTGGACCCCTCCAGCTGTCTATTTCTACCACCCGCACCAACTGCATCACAAGGTATACTGGCAGGCGAAAAAAAACGGTTTTTTTGAAAAAAAAACGAAAAAAACCGCTTTTTCCGAGACCCGAATACTTTCCATTTATTTTTCCGTGGGTACCTTTTCGGTTTTTGATCGAAAAAATATCGGTACTTTATTCCAATTTTGTCAAAAAATTGTAATGCAAAACTGATGAGTGTTTCGATTTTGGTGAAAAATTGGCTCGAGCACGAAAATTAACCCACCCAAAATGGGCCAAAAAGCGTGTAAACCAAATGTTTTCGACTGACTTCAACACTCTTCAAAAACGCTGTGGTTACTTCGAACAAATTTTGCACTGAAATTGTTATATTTTTCGAAGGAAAAATATTTGGAAAAAGGTTTTTTTCGAAAAAAAAAACGTTTTTTTCACGAAAAATAAAAAACGGTTCTTTATGACAGTATATCACTGGGTATAAATCTTAATCTTGGTGATCGGAAGAATTGGACCGGACGGAGTTGGTCACGTGCATTCTCTCTCTTGCGTGGCGTCTGCCTTTTGCGATGTCACAAATGTTTGACCAACGTGACCAAGACGGACCGGATTCAGTTCGACTCGATCAGCAAGTTTGATACCGGTGCTCGCGAGTTGCGCGGCAAAGCCAAAGTCTGCACTCGGCCACATACGCCTTTTCGCACTTTTGCACCTCACACCTGATTGTCGTTTTATGACATTTTCAAAAAAAAATCAGAAGCGATCGATCATCAAAAAGTCAGAAAACACCCAAGCCATAAACGCACAGGGTGAAATTTTAACCTTTCTGAAGAACAACATCAACGACTGCGAACGTTGCGGTCCGCCAGATTGGGTCACGTTCGATTTCTCTTCCGTTTCGTTCATCGCCGCTTTCGTCCCTTCACTTTGCGGCAGACGAATTGCGCCGAACGGGCCGCGGCCTGGCGCACCTAATCAGATGCGATGTTTGATTTGATTGTTTTGGCTTGTCCGTTTTAGTACGGTTTCTTTTCTTTGTCCAGCTGACCACAAAAATATTTCGGACAATGGCGAAGTGAAAAATGAGCCATTGTTCAGGGCTTGGACAACAAACGTCACACACAAAACCACATAGCACACAATTGTATGTTCTGCCTTGTTTACATTCGCAGTGTCAGGGTGTGTTGTGTTGTTTGTTTGTTATGTTTTTCATTTGGTTGATACTTGACGGATCACGAAAATGATGAATTGTACTGCCTTGACAACAGCGACGAGACTCACTGCAAAGGCAAACCTTACTGCTGTTACATTATTATAGTCGTGTCGTGTTTACAGTTCACATAAAGCTCATAACCCTTGCGTTTGCGTGCCAGGCTTGGACTGGGCACAAAATTTTTATTTCACTGGTATTTTGCGTCCTAAAATATAATTCTTATCAAATAAAAATTGTGGCACGAACACAACCAACGTTTAGCACCTCCCGGCTGCTCCGAGCTGCCATCATCAAACTGCAGCTTGCGTTTCGCAATAATTTGTCGTTTGGCCGGCGACAGAAATCGATTTCCCGCCGTGTAACCAGCCCCGGGCGCAGCGCCCGATTTTGGATTGATTGAGACCTGTTCAATGGTAAAAACTCATTTCTCATTGGATTTCTAAAAAAAATTTAAGCACGTATACTCATAACTCACATATTTTGTAATGCACGAACCACCACACAAATCTGCTCAACATGAACGCTGAACCACGGACATAACTAAAACAATCATAAAGACACCTGTTTAGCAGAAGGCACCAGATCGGGATTCGCGTCAATCGCTTCCCACAGAGGCGAATCGCGCGACCACGCCAGCTCTTCAAGCACTCGCTCTTCGATCTGGAGAACAAATGTTTCGCATGCGTGCTATTGGTAAGGCGGTTGCTTGGTGAAATTACTTCGCAACCAATTTTCATAGTACACAACCACCAAAACAAAACAAAATTTCAACAGCAAAACAACAACCAACAATGTTCAATCGTTTGACCATATCGCGACTGAGATCCGGTTCGGAACGGATCACCAGCTCGATGATCTTATAGAACTGCACCGGGGCCACGTCCAGAGCGTCGAGTGACCACGGGAACACCCTGCAATTGTGTGATTAATTGGCCTCATTCATTTTGGTGATTTCTGCAAAACTCCACACAACTGTTGTCGTTGTCTATATACGCGTCGGCACCGACTCACGTTAAATTTACGGGCAAGCAATTCATGTCTGTCTGTCCGTGGTCTGCTCCGCAAGAGAGTGCAGATTTTCACACGGGGCAACTTCGGCGGTACGAATACAATGAAACGTTGCGTACATTGACACAACAAACTAACTGCTAAATTTCATCCGGCCCAAAACTGACCGTTCACTATTGTGGCAGAACAACACCAACTCCATGCACACCGCATACAAACATCGATGGAAGTTGTCTTGGACGACGGCGCTCTGAAACAACATGATTCGATTCTCCTTGACGTTTCACAGTTGTAAAGCGATTTTGGGTTAATTAGTTTGGATTTGTATGCACAACATTGTTCATCCATGCACAAGGACAGATGAACTGAACGCTACCGCCACCACTCTGACGCAGCCATTGTAAGCAAGCGCAAGCCAATTTCACATAATTCATGCACGTAATGACTTACCCACCCTTTTGCCCCCTCCTCAATTTTGCTGAGGAGACATGCGCACCACAGCCGCTCATCAATAGCTGGCTGTGATAGGTGGGTGTGAAACATCACCAGTCTCTATCTAACAGCCAACATTGACGGGCAGCGATAGGCTATATTGACGGGCATGAGGAGCATTTGGGATAAGAATTCTGAAATATGGGCCGGGCAACGAAAAACAGTATGCGCAAGCAACAAACAATGCGCCATGTAGTGAGCATTTAGTATTTAGTGAGCATTAAACCAAACAAAATGAGCGTTAAAGGGGAAATTGCACATTCCTAATCTCCGATTAAACTCTACATGTGTGTAGACAGCAATATGGGCATCACAAAAGTCAAATCACTTGGTACCAACACTCAAACATGTACCCAGGAGAAGCAGTTTAAAAGGAACCATTGGGAACAAAATTCAGCGCGGACCGGCCGAATTTCTACCTGAGCATTCAGGCAAATTGCCTGATCGAAAAGCTGTCAAGGCCATGGAATGTTTTGCATGATTTTTGAAACTCACTAACTATAGAATTTCGCTTTTCTTTATATTTCGAATTTCAACGAATTGTTCCCGCGTGTCTGCTAAATGTTTCATGCTCTGCTTGTCACGCTGGAACAATTCGTTGAATTTCGAAAAATAAAGAAAAGCGAAATTCTACAGTTATTGAGTTTCAAAAATCATGCGAAACATTATGTCGCCTTGACAGCTTTTTGATCAGGCAGTTTGCCTGAATGCGCAGGTAGAAATTCGGCCGGTCCGCGCCGAATTTTCTTCCCAATGGTTCCTTTTGAATTGCTTCTCCTGTGCACATGTTTGAGAGTTTGTAACAAGTGATTTAACTTTTGTGATGCCCACATTGCTGTCTAAACACTTGTAGAGTTTAAAAGGCGATTAGGAATGTGCAATTTCCCCTTTAGCTAAGTAAATCCCGCAAAACATTTCCCACCACTCCCCCATAACATACAATAAAGTTATCGAACTGTATACTATCGCCCAATCGATGTCTCTCCGTCTCCAGCACTTTTTCCAGCAATCGAAAGTACAACAAATCAATCTGATGGCGGCGTTGTGCCACAAACCCATTCACAACCTCGTCGTGTTTGTGCGTGTCGATGTTCTTTTCCTGAATTGGCAAGGCGAATTTATTTTGCATTATTTCCCATAGCAGCAGAACATGGTTTCTGCCTTCTTCGTTACGCCACACGCAATATCAGCAGAACAGGTGGTCACAATTGCCCCCAAGCTGCTGAAGCTCGTGATTTCTTTCAGATGTAAATAGCAACAAGTGCGCAGAAAGAATGGCCAATCATTCTGTTTAGTAAAGTTTGTGAGACCGATTTCGCTGTGTACTGTTTAATCTTTCGTGTATTCGTCGGCGAGCCGGTTTGGGAATTGAGTTGTCCACCAACTGAAGACTAAAGTCATTGTGCCGTGAAATATCAGCAAACACAACCTGTTTAACCCGACTAAATCCACGCATACCTGTCTGCAATAGTCCTCAAATGCATGGCCATAATCACTCGCATACTGCTGTATCAGCTGTTGTGCGTTGTTCACACCGCCTTCTTGCAGCATCTTGCACACCTGCAAAACAGAGTTTTGTAACGTTGTTTCGTCGTGGAAGGCAGTGTCAAAGTGCACCGAAAAAATGCATGACCGAATCGGACGTGCTTTGGTCATGATGTCGCTTTGGTGTGCTGAATTTTTCGACATCGACCGACCAAAGATAGCAAATTTCGAGCTGCGCAAAATTTGTTCGTCATCTGGGTGTGCACAACCACACTTTTCACGCTGATCAAAACCAATACCGCTGGTGAATCTCGAACTGTCCTCAACACAAACAAAAAACCAAGTCCAACAAATCAGATCCAATCCAATCACCAAGCTTCACATTCGTCACACACAAACCAACCGTTTCACTCAACATGGTCGCATTTTCATCACTGTATGTCATCGCATTCAAATGTGCCACACTTTGTACGGCTTGGCCCATCGGAGTGCTCGGTTGCTGACATAACTGGTCGTCGCTGATCACGTACGACTTGCCGGTCAACGGTGTGCTTGGCGTCGTGCGACGCGCCGTGTTGATCTGAATTTTTATTATGGATCAGGAACCAGTTTCAGACTTGGGATTCAACCCAGGAGTAGAAATTTCAACACCACCCAAATGTTTGTGTAAAAGTGAGTGTTTTTTTTAAATGTTTATACCGGTACATTGCGACTTTTGTCACCCCGGCTCTGACAATATATGAATATTTTTTAAAGGAACTCGTAGCTCCTGGAATGTTGGTGCTCGTTGTCTTTTTCGTTTCCGTCGACCGATTCAAGGCAAAGGAACCGCAGGCTAAAAACTTGTTGTTTCTGATGTGCAATTTGAGAAACATTTTCGATTCCGACGGCATCATTTATATCATGAAATCAACAGGCCAAAACATAAACTTGCCGCCTCCTCCGCGGATGGATGCAGAAGCTGTCAATTTTTCTGCGGACCGTATTTTTAGCGAGAAGTAGTAACGCAAATTACGTTATTGTTCCCGTCGATTACACAAAGACGAACCACTTAACATACTATAGTCATGCTTTTTCAATAGTTGAACCAAGGATTTCACATCAACGCCAAGAAAATGTTCCCCAAATTCCCCAAAAGAAACTGCAAATCTTATTGCATTTGCTGATTCACCACATTGCACGCCCTCAATGGCTGAAAATAAGAAAAGCGGCAAAAACTAGTCAATCAAACCTTTTGCAGACACGCATTCACTTGCGCGCGCACAACGGCGTTTACGTCCAAACTTGACGCCGAACGAAGCTGATCGAGAACGTGGCCTGAACAAGAACATAAAATTTAACTCAGGTCAGCGTAGTTCGAGGGAGGCCCCGCGCGCACAATATCTCCCCTTCCGTGGTGGTACACTATCCCCTATCTCCCCCTCCGCGGTACACTATCCCTTATCTCGCCCTCCGTGGTACACATCCCTTATCTCCCCCTCCGCGGTACACTATCCCTTATCTCCCCATCCGTGGTACACTATCCCTTATCTCCCCTCCGCTCCGGGTACCACACTATCTCCCCCAACTCTTTGACAAAAATAGGCAACTTAAGCCTAAGAGATGATTATTGCCTAAAATGGGCAACTTTAGGCCTGAGAGGTGACTGTGAGGTCGAAGTTGTCAAAACATTTGCAAAGTACCGCTCTTGAAGGACATTTTTTTCAAAAAAGAGCGAAAATAGGCCAAGTTTTTCACCTCAAAAAGTGGGGTTTTTCCTGAATTTGGCGTCGCCCCCCCCCCCCAGGGGAACTCTAGCTCTCCCTCCGAAAAAATGGAGGGTCGGCTATCTCTCCCTCCGGTCCATGAACTACATTGTCTCAGATTGAAAATGAATTGAAAACCAACGAACAGTTTTTAGGCTTTATTCAAGATTGAAAAAATAGACAATTCAGTTACCTTCAAACCCGGAATCATAAATCGACAGTACACGGCTCACGAATACACTTTCGTCGAAAGCACCATTGCTGAGTATCTCTTCATAACATGAACGAAGACGTGCGCTGTGGAAATAAATTGAACATTGTCCATTTTATGATGTAAATTAACCATGAAAGCAAACAAATACGAAAGACCAACATGTTAGCTTCACATTGCTTCACCAACGTCGCACCACCGTCGTCCAGCCCGTGGGCGCCGATTGTCAACATTTCGGCGTCCTAAATGGCAACAATCTCAATCTTGAACTTGTGGATCGCGCAACATAGCAAAAATTAAACTAAAATAAAATGAGTAAAAAAATAAAAAGATCTAATACCAGCAGCAATCTACGCATGCGCGGCAGCCACCAATGAGTGCGGAAATGTTTCGCATCCAACGGAATCCCGTCGAATTCTTTACAGAGCTGCTCCAAGATCGAGCTCGTGTCCGCTGAAAACGCACAATTACATGTCAGCAACTAAAAATGTCTCACAAAAAAAACAGAAAGTTTCGAACCAAGAAAGTCGTCATTGATCAGATGCGCATAATCATCCTGGATTGCGGCCTGACAGACCAAGTCAATCGTGCACAACAGGAGATGGTAACTGTTCAGCAGATCGCTCGCCATCAGACGTCCTGAAGCATAGTTTTTTAGACACTTCCTACGCCTCTACAGTCGAGGTTTCAGCCTGAAAACCAATTTTCGTGGTCTGGAATATGTCTATTTTGCTGTGCGTTTGCTTTATTATACCGTTTTAAGCAAATAAACTGCATGAAAACACAAAACCAAAAAAACAGAATTGGTGTTTTTTTGCAAAACTTGTGCTTACACCTAAAATTTCAAACTTGCACCCATGGGAAATTTTGAAATCATACGCCCTGTCCTAAACACATAAAAAATCGGGAAATTTTTTCCACATAAATTTGAGGGCCATAAATTACGTAAACGTACGTTTCGAGGTCACAAACAAGAGCCAGCTGAGCTCGAACAGTTGTTGATTGAGTTCCGAGTCCACTTCGTCGTTCGGTTGCGGGAAAACACGTTTGAAAATCGCCAGGAACTTTCGGAACAGAATTGTTGTGATCGCGTACGACGCTTGTGAGCGAAGAATGAATTCGGAAAGCCGTTTGTTGCACGATGCCAGCTCGATCCAGCGGCTGAGTTTCTCGAAAAACTCGAGAACACTGGAAAAAATAAAGAAGCCTACCGTGAAATGCTTAAACTTGATGCAAATTCAAGCTGCTTGAACTGAAAAAAATACAAAAACCAACCTGAGCTCGCACGCTTCGAGCAAGTCATTGGCACGAATCGGCGCACATTCGCCTTCAGTGTGACGTGTAACGGACGCGAGATACAGCGCGCAGCCAATCCACGGCACCATTGGGTCCTGGTCAAATTGATGCAACCATTGATGGCACCGGGAAAAAACTAGAACCCCAATATCTACTCTGTTTCCGACAGTGCCATACTTGTCCAGATCCAGAGGTCGCGATCCCTCGAATCTCCGGCCCGGCCCGAGGTGGTCAAAGCTCGCTGCGGCCCGGCCCCTCCCGAATTTTTTGGGTCAGATGTTTACCCTACTTTTGTCTTATATTTATGCGAGTTTTCTGAACCTATTTTATTTTTGGTGGGATTGCTTTCAATGAAAAAGTTGTCCGATAGACAGGCCCGGCCAGGCTAGAGCCAAAAGCCCAAAATCGTGGCCCGACTGCGTCCTCTGTGCAGATCGCAACTTTCTCAATGAAAACAATCACCGTATTCCCTAAAATAGAACCCCCCCCAAATAGAGCCCCCAAAAGTACAGCCCCCTAAAGTGGTCGGTGAAAAAATAGAGGCCCCCAAAAATACAGCCCCCCCCCCAACTTGGAATTCCCCGCTTGGGGGTCGTAAAGTCAAGTTCTTGTATAAGACACCTCATGTACAACGTTTGTGGTTGAGTATATGATGACGTAAAGCCTTTTATGGAAGATCTGCACCTAAAACACTCAATAATGACCTGTAGCACCCTGACAGCACTCCATTTTAGGGGCATTTTTGGGAACATTTTTTGAGATGTTGGGCAGCGAAAAAATACAGCCCCCCTAAAAGGGATCAGTGAAAAAATACAGCCCCCTTGTATTTTAGATTTTACGGTAAATATTTCTTAACAACCGAAACCGAAAGGCGCAAACCTCGACATTATACTGCGAGAAAACGAGATTCAGTGATCTCTTGGCCGATTCTCGGATGACATCTCCTTCTGATAAACCGATTCGATCGCACAAAGTCTGGAAATCGTCCATGAAACGGTCAGCGCTCGAATTTGAAGTGGATTCCACGGCGGGCAATGCTGAAGACGACGTTGTTGCTGTTGCCTCATCTTGGTTGAGCTGACTCTCGGCCATCGTGCTGTGGCTGGAAACAAAAATAAGAAAACCGTGAAAAATTGATTCAATAAAAATTATTTCGTTTGCCGACCGATAAAAACGAGTACCGTATTGTCGGAAACAGAACCCGCGGGGTCTATTTTTTTCACTGCGGTCATTTTGGGGGGTTCAATTTATGGGGGGGTCAATTATTGGGGTGTTATATTTTTCATTTGGCCCCCCGACCAGAGATCGGAAACGGGCCGGCCCGGAGATTTGGGGGGACCGGGCCGGGCCGGGCCAAGCAGCCCGGCCCGGTCCGGCCCGGTATGCCTAAATTTGAACGAAATTACCATTTTTTGAACCAAAATTTTCAAAATTTTTGCGCTTCGCGCAATAACATTTCCTAGTTCTTGATCTTTTCAGTCATCGTTTTGAAGAAAGAAGCAGTAGCTACCCATACCCAGGCCTTTGCTTTGCAGCAATCAACCTACTGTACCAAAAAAAGCCTGCCTGCAATCAACCTACCTACTGTAGTACCGACCGGCCGAGCTGGGGGGAGTCGTCCGGGAATTTATGTCTACATATTGATGAGAATATACTCTTAAGTGCTAATTTCGCGCGTCACGCGCGATTTTTCGCCTATATGGAGTGAAAAATACCGATTTTAAACCATTTTGAGCAAAAATTATTCCATACAGTACCAACCGGGGCGGCGACTTACGTACTGCATCGATGGCGCGTCAATCTACCTACCTACCCTTCCCCCCAGCCCCAGCTGTACCAACCAGTGAAAACAAGTATTCTGCAGAAAATTTTCGAATTTTTTTCAGCTTTTTGGACTTTTTTAGTTTTCAGCCCTTGAAAATTGGCTGACCGGGCCGGGCCGGGCCGGGCCGGGCCGACCTCAAGCCAAAACGGGCCGGGCCGGGCCGACCTGCAGCCCTCCACCGGGCCGGGCCGGGCCGGGCCGGACTTTTCGCCGACCGGGCCGGGCCGGGCCGACTTTACCCGGCCCGTTTCCGATCTCTGCCCCCGACGAAAAAATCATTGTTAATAATGCCCATAAAAATGGCTGTTTTCGGTATTTTCTAACTTCAACAGCGGCAATTATGCTTAAAAAGCTGTATTCTGTTGTGTACGCAAGCTTAAACAAACGTTTGACACAACAACACAGCCCCACCATACCACTAATCTGTGGTACGGTGAAGGTTGGGGGGGGGGTGGGGTTCTATTAATTGGGGGGGGGGTCAATTAATGGGGTTCTATTTTTGATTTCGAGCCATTTAGGGCGGTTCAATTAATGGGGGGTCAATTAATGGGGGTTCTATTTCCGACAATACGGTAAACGAGTCTTACCAATAATACAAGAAACAAGAGCATCAGAGCACAGCACAGACAAATTTTGAATTTTAAGAGATTCACGTCGCGTGTGTTTCGCGGAGGATGAGTGGTGACCATTGAAACACTGAAGAAGCCGCGGTGCACTACG
>JASAMV010002965.1:0-11288 GCA_030248065.1 Rhynchonema sp. JSB1_4
GAACGCCATGCGATTATAGATCGCTTCGAACCTGTTCTTGTAATCATCCACCGTTTCTGCTGGATTCTGTGTGGTAGCTGAAAGCTCAGCATCCAATTCCGATAGATGTTTGTAATTGGAGAATGTCCTGATCAATTCTCCCTTCACCGCTGCATAATCATTTTTGATATCACGCGGCAGTGAGTGGAGTTTTTGATGGGCGTCTCCCGAAAAATGTAAGGCTATCAAATCTAGCCTCTCGACGTATGTCACCTTCATCAGATCACAGGCACGGTCAAACTTGTTGAAATATTCTATGATATCTCCAGTTTTTGTTCCCTCGTACCGATCGTACGTGGTGACCGTTGTGATCGTTTCGATAACCTTTTGGTATCTGACCATATCATCAACCGGCTGTTGTCCTGACGGGTTAGGTCTAGGAATGTAAATGCCAGGTTGAGTTGCGCAGTAATTCAAGTCATCTATCATGGCTGGTTCCTGCGGCTTATTTTGATCGGTCAAACCACTTCGCGGATAGGCTAAATTTGGGAATATTTTAGGGTCTTGTGGCGCCTGTGTTTTTACAACTGGCCCAACACAACCCTTCAAGTCCCTTGCTCGATTAATTGAAACATCAGGAGTATCCTTGAACGCAATGAAATACGTTTCCGATAATCCCAATTGCGGTGCTCTGGGGATCGCCCAGTACCGCTTGCCGTCTTCACGAATCATTCGAGTTGCCATAGGCATCTCAATATGGTCGTAGCAGTCAGCAATTAATTGGGAGAAAGGAACTCCAGGTTCATCAAGTAATCTCGGACTGAACCCATAATCGCTGTATTTGTTCGTTATATAGGCTGGGACGTGCTGTAAAAATGTAGCGTCGTGTTTAACACCAACTGGAACAGAATCGACCCAAGCACCATCGGTGGACCGTATCTGTTTTCCATCAGGCATTGCATAGAACGACCCGTCCGTGGCCAAATAACGGTTTGTTTCTACATCAATGACTGGTGGCAGAAGTGCTGGCAACCAGTTTTGACCGGAAACTTGAGCTTGGTGTGGCACTAAACCACTCGTTTCTTTGTATTCGAATCCGCTGTCTCCTCGCTTGGTGCCAAGTTGAAACCTGACGGTTTTTTGTGGCTTTTGAGTTCGAGAATCAGGCGGAATTAGATTTGGTTGGTGCAGTTCCGGTGGTGTTCGATGTTGGTGCAGTGAAGAAGGATTAATATCCTCCTGTTTTTCACCTTCATCATCATCACTCGGGCACTGCTTGCTGGGATGAATCACCCTGGGTTTCAACCAAATTTCGACCTGCGGCGGGGTAGCAACTGAACTGTCAGTCATAATGCTTCCGCGGTCGAATTTTTCGCATAAATTGTCGAACTCGTATTGTTCGACTTGACTGAGCGGGTTCTTCTTTCTGATTTGTTTCAGATAATACCGAAACTTTCTCAGTTTCGGATCTTTTCTGAGATGATCGAAAACATATTGCCAAGAGTAGCCTTCTTCAGCAAGAGGTATCTCGTTTGGATCCTCGCTGGTTTCGGGTACCGTGGCAAGAAGTTCTCGTCGGCGTGTTCCTGGATACACGGGTGAAACCTCCCAATTCGGAATTTTTCCAGAATTGGAGGCCTTTGGAGTCGAAATACTTGGATTCAGCGACGAGCAAGGCTCATCTTCACTTCGATCGGGTGTCCCCGACGGTGTTGATGGGCTGATAACTTCAGGTGATGCAGGATATTGCACCACCTTCTTCATCGTTTCCTCAATCGCTGATTCCAATTTTTGTTTTCGGTTTTTGTATGTAATTTTCACTGTGCTGTCAAGTTTTGAAAATATTTCGTCTAGCCTCCTCTTTACTTGAAAAGCAAGTT
This sequence comes from Rhynchonema sp. JSB1_4, assembly GCA_030248065.1. Taxonomy (NCBI): domain Eukaryota; kingdom Metazoa; phylum Nematoda; class Chromadorea; order Monhysterida; family Xyalidae; genus Rhynchonema; species Rhynchonema sp. JSB1_4. The sequence goes on from JASAMV010002965.1 coordinate 1,860, forward strand.
GGGGCTGACGACGAAGTTGATTTTCCAACTTTTTTAGCACTTTGAGAAAACTACGATTTGTCGTATTGATTTGCGACTTGATATGTGACTGGGACGTCACTTTTTGTCGCTTGTGGACTTTTGGAGCCCATGGTTTTTGTTTTGGCACGTCCACCACGCTGCCTTGAGTGTCGTTAACACGACTGTATTGTGCCCGGCTTATTTCAAGGTCTCCCGGGGCGGAGACGAACGAATCGTCGAGCTCTGCCTGCCCTTCCCCTAATGAACTGCTTTGCAATTCGGGGTTGGACTGCGTTTCGAGCTCTCGACTCGAATTTTGTTGTGCACTCATTTCTGTTGCTTTACTTTACGGGAAAGCAGCAATCATGTATTGGCTGGCCCAAGTCCCAAAAGATCCTGTACGAGAAACACTCGAAACCAACCAACACTAGATTCCACAATCCTGATAAACAAAAAGGATTGGAAAACTAGCCGATCAGATCCAGTGAGATTTTCAGTCCCCCAAGTCCCAAAGATCCTGTACGTGAAACACACGAAGGGACTGAATCTCAAGGTCCGATCTTTTGGTTTTACAGTTTACGGATGCTTTTAACACCAAGTTTCGGGCTGCCCAAGTCCCAAAAGATCCTGTACGTGAAACACACGAAACAGCCCTAACTCGATGTTTAGGCACCTTAACCGGGTGACTAGGACTTGTATTTGTGCTGTATAATACACTTTCTAGCACTAAGGTCCTCTAGGTGTAGGTCCGGTCGTGGTTCCTAATTTAGGAACCTGAAGTGGCGCTGATAAAAACGCACACACCAACCAGAAAAACACGCTAAAGTACACAAAGTACTTTTTTATTTTTGTTTTTGTGGGCTGAATTAGCACCACTCGCAGGAAACACAGAAATATAATTGCAAAATACACAAAAATAAATTCCGCAGCTTCCAATTGCACAAAATACAATAAATACACAGCACCAAAAAATTACAAGTCCTTATCAGATAAAAGTTGAGCTCTAAACGCCCGTGCTGTTGACGACTGGACCAGCGATTGCAGATCGCAAAACGCGGTCACATCGCAACTCGCCTACCTAGTTAAGCAAAATTGGTTTTTGAAGCAAAAAGTTGGCCAGGTGGCTTAAATTTTGAGCTTACTCGACCTCCTTCTTTATACTCGGTGTGTCGACCGAGTAAAACCAACCTGAGGATCACAAATTAGTGGGGCACAACTTCCCACTAATTTGTCCGTCCCGACCGGCTTGGGTTGGCCTTGACTTTGGAGCCGGTATCGCCTTCGTTAATCGCGACGAAATAATTTTATTATTTTACGGCGTCTGTTTTTTTGGTTGGCAATCGATGCGTTGTCGAAATCGATCGCCAATTTGGCCATTTTGGTTGTTGATTGGGTCGCCGTCTTGTCGATCGTTCGTCCAACTTACCAACTTACCAAAAAGCAAAACAGTACGTTGCAAGAGTATATTGGATCGTAGGGTCCGGCCGGACCTTTTCGGCTTCTATTGAAGACCAAAAAGTATGGGGTAGACAATTCAAGCTGGAGGTGGGACCTCCAACTGTAGAGTTGCGACCCCCCGGGGTCCTACTTTTACTGTATTTGGACGGTGGAGAGTCGAGACCCTTAACCACACCGAAAGCAGGCAAGTCGGAAGTCGCGCGATTGCTCGCGACGAAGACCGAAGCGCCTCAGAATCGGGGGCACAGTTGGAACTCGGCTTGATCTCTTGTTGGACGGAATTGCATTTAATAAAGAAACTGTCTTGGTTACCTATTGCTTAGGCAATGACCTATTGCGCATGATTGGGTTTGGTTTTAAGAGAGAAAAGTGGAAATGGAATGAAGTGAAAGTTATATTTATTAAAAGAACAATTTCTTATTTAGAAAAGGCAGATGGGCGCAGAGAGTGAGAGAATAAAATAAAACGATCGCAACTAAGCGAGCGCTGCTTCCCTGCCTCTTGCGTCCTACGTCGCGGCTGAAGGGTTTGTTGTTCTGGTGATTGGTTAGAAAAAGATATTTGAATTTAGAGCAAAGAAATGACAATGACAATGCAATAAAAGAGAATGGGTTACTGTAGACGCAGGATCAAGCGCGGAAATTCAAATGGGCTAATCCCGAATCCCCACAGTCATATAACCTATATGTACATTTCATTCAAAGCGAAAGTTTTTAAGGTTATCAACGAATGAAATTTTTTCGTTTCCAAGCCGTTTCCCTTCAGATTTTTGGTGTAATGTTCCAAACATTCACTGAGGTCCCATTCAACAATATTTTGACCTTCAGGCGGTTTTTTTCAGGCAGTAGTGTAGTGAGTGATTATCCGGCAATTGCATAATCGATTAATTTTGGTGAGCGTTGCATAAACAGTGTTACCCACTAAAGAACACATCAGATCTCATTTATGATTCCAGTATTTTCTCTAAAATGCGGTAAAATAAAAAAGATAATCAGTGAAAATGATGTCGTTTTTATCAATAATGGGATGACCCCTTTAACGATCAAAAACCATGCCGCTTGACTCATATAGAGCGCATCAATGTCCAAAATAATAGGGCTGCTGTGATTTTTATTACTCTGCGAATCATTTTATTGCCATTAAAATTTGATTTGCAAAATTAGTTTGACCGCCAGCGCATAGATTTTATGGTGCCATGTTGTTATTGTGAAAGTGAGAGAATATTACAGGCCACCCTCTGTGAACGCACTATGAATTATGAATGACTTTCATGGGATGAACCACCCAACAGTGTATTTCGGAATAGCAAAATTGAGCAAAACGTGATAAACAAAAGATTAACTACTATGAAGACGAAAAATTGACTAAGAATTTTTTGACTCCTATTGTAGCAGTGAGACGGTTATGTGCTCAAGCTCATTCATACATACAAAGTTTTACGAAAAGTGATCAAAACCAGAAAGAAAAAATGAAAGGAATCCATTAACTTACGATTAAACCAATCTTGTAAGTCGAGCCCATGAATAGCGACATCGTCGAATAGTGAGCCCAATGTTCCTTGAGTTGTTGCAGCAAAATGGCCATCCATATTGGGGTTAATAAAGCTTTTTCGAAAGGTAGGTTTTGAAGAACTCGGTCAAATCTGCAACGTATCACATCACAATTATTGCATGAGTTAACTGCTTCATGGTAAACTGGTGTATTAATCGATATTTAGAGATTTCTGTCACATTAGATTATTTTGCGCTGTTTCCCAAACACGGATCAAATATGTAACCCAATCTACGCCAGTGAATCATCAACACAAAAGGGAAATATGTTTTCACCACAGTCGTATTCCGGTCAAAACTTTGCTATATGACCAATCGAAAATGGTGAAATTAACTGAAAATGCAAGAGTGAAGCAGAAGTGCCGATATTGAATCAGAAATAAAACACAAGTGTCGGGTCGGTCGGTCAGCCAACCAGATTCAAACTCATCCAAACAAACAAAATTCCATCCCACAAACTACTGTATATCACCCAGAGGGCAGGGGGTGTGAATTTCCGTGAATTTCACTTTTCAATGAGTGCACACACGCAAAACCACAATATCAATACATACCCACAGATTCATAACCGGGTAAGTGTGCATCAACTATCGTACCAGCTGAACTTGAACTTTGTACGTGAGTGTGCGCGCGCGAAAGTACCACAACATGGCTGACAAAATATGGATATTTTGCGCGCAACGCGCGAGCTGTGCATGCATGCGGGGTGATAAATGTGGAGTAGTAGGTGAGCCGGGCCGGATTGGTGGAAAGTGGTTTGAATTTGCCTGAGTTATAAAGGAAATATGACTGAATCCCCAAGTGAGCATAATACTGACACAACAAAGATGAAAAATGCAGAGAATTGCAGGTTAAAACTGGATAACCGAATTTCGGCCCAAAGTTGATCTGAGAAGACCACAAACATACAGTATAGGAAATAAGCAGAGGCATTTCTGACTTCCCACGTCGCTTTTGAAGCAAAGGTTTGTGTCACTTTGAATATCCGAACGAAAACAACACACAATCTCAAAACGGACACCCATCCTTGTTTGCACCCGGATACGAGATCAGAGAAATTCGGCCCTAGGCCAGGTTCCGGCGGGGATGTATTCCGAGTTGAGAAATTATTCTGTTGTTATTGAAAAGGTGTTGATTGACATACTCAAAGTCCAATCCAACGAAATATTTCCATTATACGTATACGCACTGCGAATGACTGACCGGCAGTACAAAACAGACTGGGTCAAGTTAAGGGGCTGGTTATAGTCGGTTAGGTTTGAGGTGCTATTTGGTATTTTGAACGTTTATCAGTATGATTTGGACATTAGATGAACATAACGGTTTGGCGAATATCCAAACTACGTATGTACTACGTACTTATGTACATGTGCCTGAAATGCAAACCACACTATTGCATAATTAGAAAACGAGATTTCACTCTTTGTTGATGCCGGGGTATAACCGACACAACCACCCGAGAACTCATCGCCGGGAGGCGTGTTAAGCGCGCCAAATCGAGGTTAAACTGGTGTTATACATATTTGTGTGCCGGGTTGGCACCAAACTGAGGTTTGCCTGCACACACACGCACACTATTGCGTACATTGGATGACCTTGGGGTCGAATCTGGCCCGTGTGTGTTGCATTACCGATTGGTGATTAGTGCTCGGCTACAGATAGGGTGACGCAAAAGTTGCTTTCACATTCCGGCGGATCAATTTTTGTTTGAAAATTGAAGTCGTGAAAATCTCACCTATCTGACGGTCACTTGGTGCGGTCGCACTGGCGATGTCCTGGTGCACAGCCCGGCTGTGAACACAGAATAAAACTGAGAAACTTCCTGCAGTTACACCATCATGAATTTGAAACATCAGCTAACGGGGTGCATAACCCCAGTGAGGAATTTGAGGGTATGGCTGTTGTTGTGGGACCACGCTGTTCTACATTTTCGTTGTCAACCATGTCTAAATCCAGGGTCTAAATCCATAAGAAACAGTATCATCATGTGAGTAAAAGGAACTTCCCAGCCACACAATAGTCCACTGATAATGATAATGCAGTATGTGCGCGTGCGTGCCTGTTTTGCTATCCGAAAATGCTACATGCACAACACGCCGCATATAATGGTGTTTGCTGTCCCTCCTATACGCTGATGTTATAGTATTTGTTGTGTGTGTGTGTGTGTGTGTGTGTGTTGAAAACGGTTTGTCGCGCAAGGTCGTTTTTCGGCCCTAGAAAGTGCAAAGCGTGCGTTTAGCGCTGCTACCCCTCGTTTTCAACCAATGCGTGCATTTCTGGATACGATAGTCCGATTCCGAAATTTACATCTTGGGCCACATCCACATGGAAAGTCGCTTTTTTGCGCTACGGTAATATGGAGTATCCGTACTGAAGATGACCTGGTGCACCCGCGCGTCGGTGAAAAATGGTCGAAACGGGCACAGCTCACTGCTGCTACACCGTAATAATCCAATGGTAAATTGTGAATTTTGCCCAGGCAAGAGTGCGCCAAGACATTGCCAGTGCAAACAGGTGCCCGACGAGCTATTTTCCACAAAACAGCGTTGTCTCCGTTATCGAGCCCATCATGATGTTGCAACAAGCATGGCATGGCTGATGATGATGATGTACTTGCACATGGGGCACAATGTGAATCTTTCAGGAAATGAGCGACGCCCTAAGCAACTCAGCGTACACTTAACAACCTTACCTACCATATCGTATCGTGCACAAACAGCGCGATTATGGCAATTTTTGAAATCGAATCAAACGCCGCTCGAAAATTTCGCCTTGAAACACACAAAATGGTTCTCGCTGTGTCATAATCTGATACAGCACGCACACGCACGTGATGCGTGGAAGCATACAAGGATAAGTGCTGCATTTGTGTGTTGCATTGGAATGGTAATCGTATACCACCCTGGGATTGGCTATAACAAGGATGCAACTTTGTTGGGGATTGGAAATTATGAAAGTATGTGGCGTTACAGACTGATGAGCGGTCAGTTCACTAACGAAGCCTGTGAGCCAGTCTGATAATCACATTTATTCAAAATTAGGCATCGTAACGAGTGAGCTAATGCACTGAACTAATGGCGTGACTGCTCTTCACCACAAAACAAAGAGTTTCTTTACACTCAAGTTACGCTGGTCAAAATTGGCAACAAATTGGTCAAAATGTAAAGTTGAAAACGGCCAAGTCACGTGACCAAAGCAAGTCCCATCCGAGCACAAAGTCTACAGCTCTGGTCACAGTCATAAGGTGATATTTTCGAAACGGTGTAAAGGTCAGTTGGGTGTAAAGGTCGGTAGAAAGCTCGGTCGACAGCTCAGTGTGATAGACCTCGGTGTAAACTTGAAACATTCCACGTTAATAACAGGCAATGTTTCACGTTTACACCGAGCTACGCCGACCGAGCTTTCGACCGAACTGTACGCCGGCCTTTACGCCCAACTGACCTTTACACCGTTTCGAAAATTCCACCCATAATTGGTTAGGTAAAACTTTCAAGAACGCACACGGCTGTGGCAAACAACATGGCATAATTTTATGCCTCGACTGTCTCCGCGGATTCCCCAGAACATCGGACCGGGGAACTATATGGGACACGCCCATGCCCCGATTGACATTTCTGTAAGCTTGATTATACTCTTTTCTGCCGAATGAACTGTTTGTTTTTCATATTGCTCCCGCAGCTAAACAACATATCGAAAGCCAACATTAGATAAATTGTCGTGCGGTTTGGTTGCTTAACCAACTGTAAAACCAGAAACCAAATGACCGATTTTGTATCGTTTCGTCCTGTTTGCTTTTGTGTGCGTATGTAGGTATTGAAGCGGAGAACATTTTGCTCCAGAGCGGGAAACCAGAGGAACCATTTTCCATTTATTGAAAATCAGCAGAAGCGCAAAATGTCTGCCCATATGCCAACAGCTGTTATGGAGCCACATGCCTGTAATAGACGGGCCAGTAAGTCAACTGAGGTTGAATACTTAATAAAACCCATTACAATCCTTTACACACTTTTCATGGGTCTTAATCCGATTATTGGATCACGAACTAGGCAATGGTCCACTTTTCTGGCTCCCATTTTGCCCGTCGTTGCTCTGTCGCTTTATGGTTGCAAAGTCGCGCCTGTTCTGGTGACGTTTCCAAGTGGTGGACTGAAAACGATGGAAACCATCAGTTGGATAACGTCAGTAATGTGGACGATTCAGCTGCTGATTGCGCATCTGTTTTCGATCAAATGGTACTTGGCAGGTGAGCGGTTTTGTTGTTTATCGTCGGATTAGCTCCACTCGATCGTGGTGGTAAATGGGCATGTACAATTAATTACCAAACATTCCGGATGTACCGATCCTGCTACAGAACAATGCAGAGTGTCTCAGTGGTAAATGCACATAACCGAGATTCGGCCACATACCGACCCAAAACAACGATTTCAGGCGACGTGCGCAAAGTTTGCACAGCAATCGGTCAAATATCAGAAGGTGAAGCCCTGAAAAATCAAAGTATCTGGATTTATGCGGTCCAGCTGTGCTATTTGCCGGCTGTAGTATCGTTGTTTGTCGGCAGTTTTTTCTCGGCGCTCATCAACTGGGACTTGTTCGTTGCGTTCACGAGCTTGTTTGGTTGGGAAGCTGTTTTTTTCTTTTTTTGACCGTAGTTTTTTTAAAGCCCACACGCGTTGTACATTATTGTATGGCTGTGTCACCGACTTTTGACGCATGCCAATTTTCATAATTCATGCGGTTTCACGACTTAGACAGAGGGCACTTTGCAGATAAGAATAAGTATAACAATAATGAAGATTTGATGTGCAAGCAAAGAATCGAAGCTTTGACGAAAAACCGAAATTGTCAAAACGTTTTTGCCAGGAATCCGATACCTGTATCTGGCGACGCAAGTCTGGATTCTGTGCATGATCCCGTGCATGCCCATCCTGTGCGCTTCACTCGTTCAAATTGTGATGTGCGAACTTGACCACCATCACAGCGAGATGCAGAAAGTGGACAAGATTGATTGCACCCAGATTCAGGTACCTACTGCATACACTGCATGACTGCAGAGGTGACATAAATTTTTTTAAGATAATGTACATAAATTGTCGGTTGGGCTCTTGCCTTCTTGCACACGAGTCACGCACGACCTTTACACGCAGCATTGCCACCATATGGCTTTCACCGGCAGCCTTTATTCTGGTATTTTGAAAAGCAGTGCAGCCCAAACATTTGAAACATCACGCTGGCTCGGTGATTGTGCAATAAACAAGGGCCCAGCCCCAAACACCCCAGTTTTTGCAATTAGGCCTTTTACCATGTTTTTTTTTACTTCCAGCATTTCATCGCCCATCATGCGCGCATCAACAAAGCGATCGATCATTTGGACAATATGCTATCCACATATTTATGCCTCAAACTTGTAATTCTGATCCCGCTGCTAATCGTTATTCTATTCGCAACAATTGAGATCAGTGCGTTGTTTAACCCACTGGCCATGTTATTGTTTGTAGCTGGATTTGTGCTGGAACTGTTCCTTCTCACCTGGCTGCCGGCAACGTTACATCATAAGGTTGGGGATGTGTTTTGAAATTTTATGTTTTGATCGAAATGCAAAAAATTTATAACTTTAAAAAATAATTATTATCACTTCAGATCGAACAAACTCCGAAGCTGATTACGGACCTTAGTTCCAATTTGGGTACCTTCGATTTGCAAGTATGGTGTCCTTGTTTTTTTTGTTTATCATCTTTTGTGGCGAGTTTGCTTCATTTTAACGTTTATTTTTTAGTCGCACCTGATGATCGTAGCTCTTTACAACCAAACCGTGCAAACCAGTGTGATCGAGATGCGTGGCTTTGGTCACTTGACGAGGGGATTCATTTTAACGGTTAGAGTTGAATATTTGTCTGGAACCATATTAAGTCATGTGCTGACGCACGCTCAACATTTCAGGTTGTGTCTGGCGTGGTCACCTATCTGACGTTGCTGGTGCAAATGAGCGAAAATGAACCAGAAGACTTGACGCTTTCCGTTCTGAATGTCACTGGTCACACCAGAACATTTTTGTAACAAAAATACAGATAACAGAAAATGATTATAGTTTACCGTATATTGTTGTTCGCATTTGCAGCGCAGCGGCCGTGATTCATCGTATCCTATTTCAACAACAGAACCAGTTCAGATAATTACAGCATACCTAGGTGTTTTCTAGTCGGAAGCTGCACTGTAGGCTGGAATTTTTGAAACGATGTAAATAAGGTTGCGTGTAAAGGTCGGTGTAAGCTCGGTCGAAAGCTTTATCTACGAAAGAGCTTGGTGTAAAGTTCAAACATTCTACGTTAGCCATAGGCAATGTTTCTTGTTTGCACCGAGCCTACGCCAGCCGATCTTTGCAATATAGCCTTAAAACCAAATCTTTTTCACATCGTTTCGAAAA
>JASAMV010002966.1:0-28161 GCA_030248065.1 Rhynchonema sp. JSB1_4
TCAAAAACAACAGCGTAGAACTATATAAACGGAAGTAAAAATTAATACACACAGTATTATCCTGTCGTTTCAAAAACTCACTTACAACAATTCCTGCACTCCTGTATAAAATATAAATTAGAACGAGCTAAATTAATTTACTTAGTATCAAAATATGCATGGTTACACTAATGCACATTACGTAAAAGCACGTATAGTCTAGCCACGAATTCATGAGAGAGAGAATAGTGCAGCTGGTATGATTGGTGCATTTTTTGTTTGAGCTTGTTGGTGAGAAATTTCAGTATCGCAATTTTTTCCATAAAAAACAGCATCGGCCGGGTATGCAGGCGCGAATTTGTATTCATGTAATTATGCAGTTTGTGGAATAGAACGCATGATATAAAAATTTGGGCTTTCAGTGAAAAGCGAAATAATGAAGTAAAAAAGTGGAGAGTGAGTTTGAAACTAGAACGTTCGTAAACATTGCCGAATTCTTTAGACCTTTATTTGCTTGACGGTCAAGCTTTCCACAAAACAATGGCCACCAATACACTTAAGAATGCATAAAAAACAACAGAATAGCCACCAATACACCAAGGAAGGCATCCCAAACAACAGCGTAGGACTATATAAACATAAGTAAAAGAACAATGCACACATTATTCTGTCGTTTCAAAAAGTGACTTACAACAATTACTGTATTCCTGTAAAAAATATAAATTAAAAACAGCTACATTAATTTATAATGTGTCAAAACATGTGTGGTCACACTAATGCACATTATGTAAAAACATGTATGTACATTGTCACAGAACATTGTGAATACAGAGAAGATTCGATACAACGAACTTCGATATCACAAATTCCGCGCTATAACGAAAGGTTTCTTTGCTCCAAATGTCGTAATGTATTTTTTCGTTCTATGTTGATAAAATATAAATGTTGATAAAATAAAGAGCGGCTTATATTTAAAAATTTTGTGACCTTCAAGCAGCAGTTATTGACCAAAAATTGCTGATATAAATGCAAACACAAATTAGAGACATTGCAACGCAAAATAACACAGTGCCAGACTTGGAACAGAATCAGACAACAAGACAATACGAATAGTGTCAACGAAAAGGATCACATCGGAACATAAAACAGACATCCAGAATAGCTGCATCATGAACACTTTGCCAAGTGGTGTAGTGCAGATTGACACTGCAACCTAAAAAATTGGAAGATTTTTTTGTCCGGTCCATGATAGGCATTCCGGGTCTGGGTTTATTCAAACCAGGAATGCCTTTTTGACCAAGAAAGTTTTATATTGTCGTTGGTATTCCGGATCTAAATTTCGAAAGAAGATTTAGAAGTGGCTGAAGTGAATGGGAAGAGTGGGTGGCAATTAAAGCACTTCGAGGTGTGCGTGGCAACGTGGTATCGCCTTGATCTGGGAGAATTCCATGTAGTTTTTGAACAAGAAGCAGCAGCTTTTTGACCAAGAGTGCTCGCTACAAAGCTTTATATTGACTTTGGTAAATATTTTGGATCTAATTGTCTAGCAACGATTTAGCAGTGGCTGAGGCGAATGGGAAGGGTAGGTGACAATTAAGACACTTCGAGGGCATCGCGCAGCGATGCCCGAGGAGTGTGCGTGGCAATGTGGTTTTACCCTTGAACTGGGAGAAACTAGGAAAAAAGAGCCTAAACAGGCTTACGGAATTATGCAACATCCGTAACTAAACCTAGCCTAGACTTCTGACGGTACAAATGGAAGAAACAAGTCTAACCGTATACTTATGACGGTACAATGGGGAGAAACAAGGATTATCGAGCAACAGTTATGCGGTCCGACCACGTGATGTAGAAAAAATGGCGTTGCATAGTTCCGGCGCCCGCTCGGGGGAGGCGTAAATGCATAGTGCCGTCTTACATTGGGGGTTAGTCAAAACTTCGTACAACAGCGCAGAACATTTGTGTGCACTTGCACTTACATTTGTGCTTGTCTGTTACCTGATGGAAAACTATGATATGAAAATGAAAAGAGGAAAGTGTCAACAAGGGTTGCCTTGTGAAACCGTGTGTTCAACCCAACGCTAAGCCGTGTGTGTTATTTAATAGCCAGGGATTTTGTGCTTTTCTTGTCTGGTCTGACAAGCCGCATCTTATTCATACGAACGAATTAGCTTGTCCAAAAAGACAAAAGCCAACTGATGATTATTAGCGAGTTGAACAAATCGATTCCGTGAAGTTGCATAAGAATCGGGATAATAAGACCTAATATACATAGTAAATGTGATAATGGGTGCTATTGTGGGATTATGTGGCGGGTGAAATCATACAGCACTTGTTTCTCACACTGACTAATGATAAGAAGTAAAATGAAAGGTGTGTAATTGCGCTCGAAGATTGTGTTCTGTTACTGAAAAAATGGTACTGAAAGAAGCGGAAATGGACAAAAAACGGATGGGGTGCCGAACACCGAGCGGGCGCCGGAACTATGCAACGCCATTTTTTCTACATCACGTGGTCGGACCGCATAACTGTTGCTCGATAATCCTTGTTTCTCCCCATTGTACCGCCATAAGTATACGGTTAGACTTGTTTCTTCCATTTGTACCGTCAGAAGTCTAGGCTAGGTTTAGTTACGGATGTTGCATAATTCCGTAAGCCTGTTTAGGCTCTTTTTTCCTAAAAGCACCTGAGGTACATTATGGGCTTATCGTACTGTCGTCAACTCAGATCGTTAACACTCTTGTCGTCAACACCGTGTTTGCTAATATTTAGGGTTGCTTGAGTTGACCGCACTTGAGTTGACTGCTCTGCTATTAGCCACATAATAGATTGAATGCAATGTGATGTATTTTACAGCCTTATCCGTGCGTGATCGTTTCATCCGGTGTCACAATGCCGGTATTAAACTTTATAGTCCGTCCATCAGCTCATGGCAGTTTTGTTTGGGAAGTTCAGGTTCCGTTGTATTAGACTAAAAATTGTTCCTCCGCAAGGCAATGTCAGAGAAAACGGCACACAAAAATAAAATAAAAATCGATTTCTCTTTCTTTTCTTTTTCGTAAGCCAACCGGAACCGGAACAGCACTGGATCCTGTCAAAGTTTTCAGCTGACAAAAAGTGTCATGAGCTGATGGATGGACAGTACCTCCACTTTTTAGATCTTTTTTCATACCGTAAAAGTCATTTTTTGCTTATAACCGGTTGTTTGAGAATAACTTTTACCCTGGTCGAAATTGGTTAATTCTAATGTCTTCAATTCAAAAATGAAGTCATGCGATGAAGACAGATATCCGCTACGACCACCAAGTTTGTTACCATGCACATTGCACCATTAGCAATCAAAATAACACAAACATTATTGAAATTTTCATCAACAAATCGAAAAAACACCAACTGACTTAGCGTGAAGCCAAAAAAGGTGGCAAATATGAGCAACGTCGTCGGTGTGCCGTATAGATGCGACATCACAGTCGATATGCCACACAACGTGATCAAAGTGTTGTAAATCAACAAACGATTTCGGGCCGGATTCTTGCCGTATTTGAAGGGCAACTCGTGATCGCAGAGGTACCCGAACACGAGCCGACCCACTGTGTTCGATATACCTGCGGGAGGAATTGAATTGTTTGTGAGTATAATGCAAGAATGTCTTTCAAACATCAGCAGTTTGAGACAACTTGACAAGTTGAACAACAACTTTTGAAAAGCAACAGTTTAAAAAGCAGCAGCAGAACAGAAGTCAATCTTCGCAATTAACGAAGCAACTGATTTTGAAGACAGGTTGTTCATCTGGATATTGTATTGTAAATTTCCAAATTCGCTGCCACACCGTGCATACTTCCCATAGTTCATGTCACGTTCTAAACCCGAAGATCAACTTTTGAAACATTTCGGCAACACGCACAGAAATGCAGCTTGCCAACCAGCCAGGCAGCTGCGCGCAATGTTTCAGAACTGCGCGTGGTTAGCGTTCGGGTTCAGAATGTGACATTAACTACTTGGTGTATTTTACTGTGCGGCAGCGAATTTGGAAATTTACTATTCATTAATGTATTTCCCATCTGGTGCATTTGTTCTGACGATGACCCAGTGCAACGGCCGTCTGTGTGAAAACAGGCGTGCGAAAAACACACTATAATACACTACACAAACACAGTTTATCAACAGTCAATAATGCTCTGGACACATCAGACATACCAAATGCCGACAGAAACCAGGAACTGATCTCGGGTTCGATACCGAGCGAATTTGATTTGTCCGGCAGCAGAATAAGCGGTGCGTTAAGGCCAGCGCTCGTCAGAAAGTTGGACACGGCGTACACAAGGAACAGGGGACTCGTCAGCAAGGGAAGGTTGACCATTTTGCCGATTGTGCTGAAAGCATGGTGGAAGATACAGTCCACCACCCTCTACTCTGTACATATAGATATAGCAGTGAACCTCTAAATACTGGGTATCCTTGCTTTTTACCTATGAATGATAGTTTTGAGTCCCAATCTGGTAACCTACGCCATCTACCGTTGGTTCAATGTACATACATACAATGTATGTGGAAGGACTATTTCCATGTTGTGGTGAACAAAAACCTTCCGTTCAGGTTCATGGGGAAAATCTTCTAAAAATCTACGTGGATGGTGAAGTTTGATGTCGGCTTACGCTACACTCCGACGTCGATAACGTCAATCAAGACATTGCATTATGTCGTTCTAAAAAGTATTCACTGTGTTGAGCACTAAACACAGACGGGGGGTAACTCCAGATTTGGGGATCAAAATGGCGTTGACAGACATTCGGATGATGATGGCAATTTACCAAACATAACCTTTGAAAACAAACATTTTTTAAAAAGCAAGAAACCGAACCCGATAAACTTGTGACGAGCGGTGATCGCAGCTTTGACCGCCGGTTTCTCCACATACAAATCCAGATCACTTTGTTTCACCTCAAGTGCGTGCGCACTGCCGAGCATGTGGTGATGATGCTGATGATGCGGACTGGTGCCATCGACAAGGGACATTGGTTGCAGGGGCTGCGAATGAATGCGCATATATAGATGTCGATCGATTCAGACCTGGTGATCGGATGTGGTCGCACCGGATCGGTCTACATAGTCGCATCACATCAATGTGATCGAACTATAGGTGGTCACATCACATCACGTGATTTGATCGAATTTTGTCTTGCCCACAGTCTTGTCTAATTTGCTTACTTTACAGTGAAGCCCGTCTCTTAGCGCAGTTATATGTACAATCTGATCAATAACCTGTCATTTTCGGTCACCATAAAGAACGCTCAAACTGGAGGTTACTGGTAAGACTGTCGTTCACCAGAGAGTTACTGTCTATTGGAGCCGGTGGACATTTCCCCACGCGACATGATGCCGATTGCTCTCAGTCTCAGTTCTTTATGTGAAAATCAGTTTGCCCGAAATGCAGTGCGTTGAGCGTTCGTCAGCTTTTAAAGCGGGAAACCGTATATCTCATGCTTGCTTTTTTACCACGCAGTTAGACTGTTTATGTCCAACTGTCACAAAAACAACGATCAAACGAGATAAACCACGTTAAAACTGTCAGAATTTGTCTTTGAAAAGTTGCGTTCAGGAACAAACGCGAGCTTGTGCCGACTTACGCTCACCCTTTTGATCATGAAAGGCAGTGAGACTGAGACAAGAACCAGCTCGCTGACAGATGAAACCTTTGTGAAACATTTCACACGTGGCTGTTGGTTGACGAGCTGGTTGGATTCCCTACTAAATGTTCTGCCGTTGCCTGATCAAAAGGGGGAGCGTAAGTCGGCACAAGCTCGAGTTTGTTCCCGAATTTGCCGTTGCAAATTTTTAAAAATTAATTCTCACAATTTAAACGCATTTCATTTTGTTTGAACGATGTTTTTGTGATCACTCATCGTATATAGTCACATTTTATTGCGAAAGGCCGGATTCTGAGAGCATGCGATGTCCGGTTTCCCGGTTTAAGGAGTCCGCACAGAAAAAACTTCGCAGCTTGCGCATTTCGTCATATCGGAAAGTGGAAATTAAACAAAACGTTTTCTGCAGCAGTCAAGTTGACGCAAGTCAAACATGACAAAAACCAAAGTCCAAATTTCGGCAGCGCCGATCTTACATGCGCCCCGAGGTGTCCTATGCAGAAGTTATGGAACGATGCGTGCAATATACAGTGGCCCCCCGCATGCAATTATCGATTTTTTTGCACCCAGCTACCAACAACATTCTGTTTCACCACCTGGTATCTTTGATAAAACCAAGCAACAGCATCGACTGGCCAGTATCAGCTATGGATTCAAGCTGGTGTAATGTGGTCGTGCCGGCTTGAGATCCGTTCCTGGTACACCCGCTCTGGTTGAAGTGGAAACAACAGTGTTTACCATTTTTTTCTCTGTTTTTCCTAAACTTCATGCTTGTTTATTGCGTTTTCTTGCGGTAGAAGTTTTCTATCGCAATAAGACAACGTTATGAGTAGAACGTTATTGATAAAACTTGCCTGGGTAACACGGACATGTGAGCAAAGGTACGAGAATTGAATAACTTGCATATACTGTACAGGCCGGTATGCGCTTTCCTGGCATGGTCGGGTTAGGATTGGTCAGCTCCAGCTGTGGTCGGGGGGGGGGGGGCAAAATGGGTTGGGCCATATCTTGCAATCTGTATTTGTTTCTGTGATTCTCTTCGGCGCAAAAGTTTGTCACGGCTCACAGAGGACCCACTTTTACGCTGGACAAGATCACCGAAACAACAAAGCCAAAATCGCAAGATATGGCCGAACCCGCTTTGCACCCCTGGCCACACCCCAAACGATCATATGCCACAATCATAAACTCAAAATCCAACTAACAATCCTGTTGTGTCGATCGTCGATCTCAAAGTCGTTCACTTGCGTCACACTACCCGGATAGAACACGTCTTTGATTCCGAGATAACCGGTGCTCATGGTAATCGTGCGACGACGTAACTGGACATGTAGAAGAAGGATGCACATTAGTTGTGAAGTGAACCACATCCTGAAGGTCTACAAGAAAATTCACACAAGACAATCGTTATTCCCTCGTTCCCTCTACATATGTAGCTGGTGACGAACTGAATTATCGCGATCGTGTGCTTTTTCGGAATTCGAACATCAGCCTCTTAGAGTTCGATTATATAGAATGTATATGTAGCTTTCTGTTACAACCAGGGTTGGGCAAAAAAACGACGACGTTTTCTCTTAAAAAAACGAAGTTTTTTTAAAAAACGTCTGGGTCGTTTTTCGTTTCTTTTTAAATCCTGAATTTCCTTGATTTTCCCTGATTTTTCAGGGAAAGTACCCTGACTTTCAAAGGAAATCAATTTTTTGTCCCATTTTTTTAAAAAAATTTTCGGCCAATTTTTACTTTGTCGAGATATACGTCGATATACGGAGTTTGACTTTCAGTGATGACCCCGGCCAAAGTTGGTCCCATGAGCGTTTTCCAATTTTTTTGGGGGCATATTTTGGTCATCTGGGCGTTTTAAAAAAAACGTTTTTTTAAAAGCGATTTTTTGAAAAAAAACGTTTTTTGCCCAACCCTGGTTACAACACCCACGTATCGGGATCGGATCTGCCTGGTGCACCGCACGTGAACTTTCTTTCTCTGAATATCGCTCATCATCAAAAAAACAACATCTGAACACGGCAGATTCCATAATTCAATCACCAAAGTTTGAAAACCGGCAAGACATGAATGTCCCGAACCGAATGCATGCTAGTGGATCGTTCCTTGATGTTCGGCACGTGCAACATCTGCGTGCTGGTTTTGCGCGATGACGTAGCTGTGCGACTGACTATCATTGTGTCCTCCACTGTGCCCACTCGAGGGCGCATATGATTGGGTGGGCGGTCCTGGATGCAAAATGTAAAAACGATGAATCCTCTCCCAATACAAAACGTCCACGCGGCGGCTAGATTTTTAAACAAGCGTTGCCGCAACAGATTTATGCGGTTACTTGGCCATGTGGTGCATTCGCACCGGCGATGACCTGGTGCACCGCCCGTCTGCGAGAGGGCAGCCAAAACACACAATACATCACAATTCATATTATGTTGCACATTATTATTTTGCGTTTTTTTCAAACGTATCCAAGTGAACCATTGGTGGTGATCGTCAGACGAATTAGCCAGATGGTCGCGCGAGAACAAACGATTTGGGTTATGACGCGTTTATTGACGATATTGGTTTTTGGAATATTAATCCCTGACAACCCCTGTTCCGAATAAACCCCCATCCGACCTGCGTGTTGTTATCATTACGATACATCGGGTCCGGGTGCTTAGTTGAGCTATGCATTACATAGTGCGTATCCTAATTTTTGACTTATTATAGTATATTTTCGAGACAGCTTTGAATTGCACTTGTTTCGATTTCTTAACGTCTGGTAGCATAAAATTCAGAAATGGGTACCGTAACCGGCGCACTTGTATACCGTCGAGTGCGCGTTTGACCAATACGGGCGCCATTCCGTTCGTTTCTGGCTTTGATTCGACATTATTGTTGCTGTTGGCACCCATCTGGGGGCCGTTTGCGTAAACATGACTGTTTTGATTGGCTTCGGCCTCCTGAAACAAAAGAGGGACCGTGGCGTTGTGATTTAACCAAGTCTTGCGACTTGCACCCAGTGATGTTACACAGCCCAGAAATAAAATCTGCTGGCGGGGCTTTTTGGAGGCAAATTTGGCAGAGACGTTCGCACTGACTATCCCTGAGGCGCTTCGGCCTAAAGAAAGGGCGAAACAGACCAACATTACTGCGCTCAGTGCATTATGGAGCCTTATGCACAAGTCCGTGCCTGAGTGATGCCTGGTTGGTTCCCGTAGTTGTGCGCATAAGAAGCACCGATCAGGCATCAGTGTGGTTGCGAAACAAAATTTATACAAAAACCAGGACATATAAAACTTGTGTCAAAAAAGCACAGTTTTTCTTCATCGACCAGAAACAACAACCCTTTTTTGCGCGTGTCCACAAAATCAACCGACCGGCTCTGTTTCCAATTGGTCGTCTTCGGCGTAAACGGGCGCAAACTGGATGGGCCGATACAACGCACCGCACACGGCACCGTTGAGAATGATGCCTGGGTGTGAAAGCCTATATTTACAGAAGGACTATGAGCAAAAAAGCAAACTTGATGATCGTCGGTCACGATCCCTGGCTTCGCCAGGCCGAGATCACACCATACATATAAAACCATCATATAATACAAGGCAGGACCGTTCCGTCCGAGGATCGCACCAAGTTTGACTCCGCCAACGTGCTTTATTTTGTCAATTTTAGGACCATATACTGACTTTCTGCACAAATTGTTGGGCTATTGTACATGTGCAGTACCACGGCAGCAGTGTGTATGCAAGTCTACCACCTTAGTAGTGACTTACATACATAGCTTGGCCCCACTGTCTTCACCACTTTACTGTTTCACAAGATAGTGGACTATGAACCCAAAAGTCCGGTAATTTCCTTCATATTCAGTTAGAATGTTGTATCATGCCTTATGCTTGTAGCATAATACAGTCCACACTAGATACCGATTGGTGTGGACTGTATTCCAATGGCCACAAAACAACACCAAAAATACAGTACATACAGTACATAAATACAGTACTGCGTGCTGTCTTGTGGACGTGCTTTGCACAAAAGCGATGACAGATCAATAACGATATAATAAATCGTATCAAAAATATAACGTCTGTACCTGCATAAATCAAAAACGCTCCCCGCCACGTGTACGTGTCAATCAGCCATTTACTGAGCGGCGCGAACAGAAATGTACCGACGCCCGCGCCACACACCGCGATACCGGTGGCAAACGTCCGACGTTTCTCGAAATACATCGTCACTATGACAATGGCCGGGCAGTACATGAGACCGAAACCGATGCCTGAAGTTGAAAGGCGAGGCGACACTGACTCGTTGAGATACATAATATTGGTCGCACAATGACTATATAAGAATTCATCAAAATCAATCCTGATTTTCACGTTCAGTCACTCTTAACTACTGTGCTATTTGTGATTCTCACGAAACATTTTCAGCTGAAAATAATCTAGCAGATCAACCACGTTGCCGCAGGTCTGAAACATTCTCTTTACTACGTGTTTTGTGTGCGATCACGCAACGCAACGTCATTGCCCCGTCACTAGCCTGCTTTGCGATTCAGGAAAAAAATTTGACCAATTCTTATAAAGTCATTGTGCGACCAATACATAATACTTGTAAAAAGGATTAAAATTTACGCAATTTGCAATTCGTTTTTACAGTGTACAATCTCGTAAAAGTCACTCTGCTGGTGGAAAAAAATTCTTTTTAATCGATTTATAGACCGCGTCAACCACATTATCACTCCTATGGTGAATATTGCTTGCAGCGACCGAATGTGACGGGTGTTCCGATTGCGGTCACTATAAAGACGATAGACTGTGTCGGTGCGTGGGCCGAGACGGTACCGTGTCACTACTGGTCTTGTGAGATGGGCGTGCCCTCAAAGCACCTTATCGCTGGACGACGTGGTTTCTTGCTTCAAACGGAGCGCTCGAGCCAACCAAATCAAAGGACAGACTGTTTTTAAGAGTATCACTATCACGAAACTTGCCCTTTGCTTCACACAGTTTCAAAGAGTTCCTGATTCGACCTTCGAGGTGCAAAGCTGGCAGTGCAAAAGTGCAGAACCTGAAATCAAGAAAAATCTGTCCCAGACGCACCCATAATGACGCCAACGGACACCATCAAGAACTCAACGGATGTAGCAAAATAGCTGACGGCACAACCGATCGATGCGATCACCGAGCCCACCATTGTCGTGATACGACACCCGTAACGATCCGTCACCGCACCGGCCAACGGACCTAAAAAATAATTTCTCAAATAAGCAAGCCCCCGCACTATGTATAAGCATATGAAGCGTTGTTGAAAATGACGACAGATGAGATGGGGCTTATTAGGAAATTTTTCAGAATCAGCCCCAGCGGGGTGGGGACTTATTTGAAATTCTTCTATTTCCTTCTACGCAGGCATGTGCAACAAGGGAGTCACAGCAAGCTCCCATCAGCTGATGATGAGCTGGGTGTTGGAAAATGGCACTCCCTAAAACCTAGAAACTGGGTGATTTGTATACGTATGTAGGTACACTAACATATGAATCTAAGGTCGATTTGGTCATGAGACCCTGCTCGTTTGAAGGGGTGTGCGTACCATCTGCTGGGACCGGAAAATGTCAACACAACAATTATTCGTGCAAAGCACTTGCACCTGCGCCAGGGATTCACTATAGAGAGGATAGACTGTAGCATCAATGAAAGCCTGTGCTTTGCACCCCGGCGCACCCACCAATTCCGAGATACAATCCAATCATAACGGACACAATCCACGATGTTAACGCGCGGCCCTCGTCGAACACGTCGATTAATTCGACGCAAATGATACCGAATGAATAAATGAAGCCATCGGCAAACACGTGGATTAGGAATGCACCTGTGCAGGAAAATGTTTTTGGGCTTGCGGACCGACTAAATGTATCATTTGGCTTTATTTGGACACCTGAGTGCACATCGTGCTCTTCCTTGCACAAAGGCCACACGTTTGTGTGTTGAGGGCACGTGGCCAGCTGGTGCATTTGTACTGATGATAACCAAAACCACTCATCTACTGTGAAAACAGGACTAAAGAGGTATACAGAAATGTCAAAAGATGAGTTGTGTGTGGCCTGTTCTCGATTGCCCGTTTCGATCAGCTCTCGCAGACTAGCGGTGCACCAGGTCATCGTCAGTGCGAACGCACTAGATGGCCACGTGACCCCACAAGCTGTAACATCTCCCACCAAAGTGCGGTGAACAGTGCACGCATCATGAAACATCAGCCAGACAGTTCACAAGCCCCAGCAATATTCTGAACGCAACAGGGGTTCTCGTCGCCATGGCTAGCTGATGTTTCACAGCAACACAACACAGCACTCACCCAGTGTTACCGCCCATCCCCACCCGCCATCGTGTGGTATCGGATGGTATCGCAGTATCTCTGGTTCACAATTATTGTCCTCCTCAACCGTGCTGGTCGTGGTGGTTCCTTGTGTGTCATTAGCTGTGGACCTCCTTTCGACGTCATGTTCGATGAGTGGCTCCAATGTGCTCTGACCCTCCGCCACAAGCGAAGGACGTTTCGCGGCCAGATTCATCTTTTAGATTATTATTATTTTCTTTCGATATGAGGCTTTTCTGCGCACGACAATAAAGCGGATACGCGCGCAAAAAAACAGCTTGGCTCGTAACAGCTGGTGCTAAGCAGTATTTCACCAGTAATCGTTCGGGGGAGCACCGCGCGAGAGCAATATATCTTGCGCGTTGTTGCGTCCTTTACAAGTTTAGTTGTAGTCGGTGGCAGTTGGCATTGTGAACACCGGCATTTCGAATGGATGTAAATTAGGGTGTTCTGTAAGACGTAGTTCCATTAAAACTATCAAATGCTGCAGTGTTCGCCGAATGGTTATTATTATTCAAAACCCCGGACGCGGCTCCAGAATAAACAACTTCGTCACGTCAGTGCTAACCTTTTCACTTTTAAAAAAGAACTTGAAAAAAAAGAATTGTTTGCGCGTTCTGAAGGAGCCCAGGCAAGAAGGAGGTTACGCAAAAAACCCAAAAAAACACACTCACTTGGGTTTTTGAGAAGTTTTTAACAAACGCGCAAATAAACCGGTCTATTACAAAGTTTGATGTGACATCAGGAAAGAGCTTGTCAAGCGGTTAAGCGCCTGTACAGTTCAACCTTTTCATAGTGGCACGCTTTTCATAAGCCCAAGCCAAAAACAGCAAATGGCACAAAAACGCTACACGCGACCGTTTGGTGCCATAAATTTCGAGTTTTAGTGATACCGTTAATTTCGATCAGAGTGTTGTAGAACCGACAACAATGTGTATACATATGTCGAGGTTCCTTGGTCCGTACCACTATAGAGGGGGTAGACTGTATGTTGACATGGCGCATTAGCAGCGCGTTTCAGCTGTAAATAATCTGGGGAACGCGTGTGCGCGCTTGTGCTTTTTGGCGTTTCTTATCAGCCAGGACGGAGGAGTTTGCTCCCCGAGTTTGGCAAAGATCCTTCACTTTTTTCAATAATTGTTAGGCGATAGGTCACGCACTTGATACCCTTGATTGCGATTGTCAAAATTAGCCTCTTCGTAGTGAAACAGATTGCGCGAACCGGCGTTACACTGTGTATTTAAGACAATAATAATTAATGTTGCAAATTCACTTGTAGTTCAGATGTGAAATCCTTGACTGCGAGTCAAAGTTTGAAAGTTAAAAGCAGCCACAGCAACCTGTTACAGCATTGTTTTTATTGCGCGTCATTTTTTTGAGAGACTGCGGTAATGGAAGAAGCCGCAACAAGAAAAAGCTATCAAACAAGCCCAGCGATTTACTCTATGTAATGCGATAATATGTACAATATTGTTACGTACATACGTTGAGAGTAACAGGATTACATTACAACAACAACTGTGTTGCTATCACACCACGTCATTTAAATGCACAATAGAGAAAAGTCTGGGCTCCAGAACTGAATATCATTTATGCAGAGAACACATGCGTTTTTTGACAACCAACTTAAAAAAAACCGACAACAAGAGCACTTTAAGTTGAAACTGAAGTGCGTTGGAAAAAGTGCCCACAAAAAAATTGAAAAGTGCGAGCCAAGCCCCGTGTCTAATTATTATGCGTTCTGCAATACCGATCGCAGGAGGGACATAATTATGATATGAACACACATTTGGTTATATGAACTAAATGAGCAGCTAAAACAGCCGAGTATGTATAGTGTGCCGGATATGACTTTGTGTCATACGCGTAGTTGTCTAAATGCTAGGCAACATATGAAATCACTTGCGTCATTTTTTTATGCACAGCGGTTTTGTCATGGAGACACCAGGTTATAATACCAGACCATTCGTATATACACCGATCGATTGACCTCCATGAGATGCATGCAACCTGTCTAAAACTGGGAGTGTAAGACTTGATTGTCAACTGTGCTTGTGCGCTTGTGCTCTTTTGACAATGAGAGGCTCACAATCATGTGACGGCTACAGGACCAGAAAGTGCTGAGCAAAAACTTTTCTGCCTGAAAAAGCACTACCACACACACGGGTAATAAATGGTGGAGTATCTTGGAACTAAGGTATCTTGATAGGGGCTTTATACTTTCGTACTGTCTGGAACTGTTCTTATAAAGCATTTTGTTATTTGTTTCGGTTTGTGAACCAAAAATGGAAAAACATTGTGCCAATTTTATTTCGCACGAAAACGCATTAACAAACCGGCGGAATCACAAGAGCATGAACATCGGATCGCAATTCTGCGGTTCACGAGCATAGGAGCAAAAACAAGAACAAATACACACGGTTAAAATAACAATAACAAATGTTGATAACAGTAACCGTTTTCAAGCTATTGTAATAATATGAACCAGTGAGAAGTCAACACACAAATCACAACGTCTGATGTGATGAAACAAGGTTCCCACTGCTCTACTCTCATTACGGCGACACCGTCAAGACTATTCGTCGGTAAACCTGGCCCGCCACTATTGATATTTAAAATTTTTGGTTTGTTTTTTTTGCTCTAATTTAGTTGCCGACATCGAGACGAATAAGGTTTATATTCGTGACTTTTTGATCTGGTGCAGATTTTATATCGAAATCAATCGATAAACACCGGTTCTCGGAAACAAAATTAAAAAAAATAGATAGACCCCCACTTCTTGGCAATCACGTCAGCCAGGAACAAAATTTTGAATTGCCGCAAAATTGTCATAGGCTTACAGTATGCTATTAGGGATTTTACGCTCCCGACTTTACGCTCCCACTACACAGTGCTGCCAGTGCGCGCGCTTGCAACACGTGTGTTATGCACTGACAAACAGAGCGGCACTGTAAAAAACGCATGGGCAAGATCACGTGACTACCGTATGCCTGTGATAAGAAGCAGTCGGCCATCTTGAATATTACCTGTCTTCCTGAAATGCACTAAATGGGGGTCTATCTATTTTTTGGAATTTTGTTCCCGAGAACCGAGGTTTATCGATTAATTTCGGTATTAAATCGGCATTTAATGGAAAAGTCACGAATATAAACCTTGTTCGTTTCGATGTCGGCAACAGTAATAGATCATAAAAACAGAACAAAATTTTCAAATATCAATAGTGGCGGGCCAGGTGTAATGATCTGTCACGTTTTCTGACAAAATCACGATTTTTTCCCGGAAAATGCAAATCCTGTTTCCGTCCGATCTATGACGAGGATTGACTGTATTTGATAAGAATCACAAGGGTAACGCTCCGTCTCGAACATCATGTTTGGGCAAATTTTTGATCAAGCAAATTCAATCAACCTTTACGATAGACGTTGAATGGTTTCTTGCCCAAAGTCTCCAAATAACGCCAACAAAAATCTTAACGTCAACAAAGATGTGGCCACGTCCGAGACCGACCGCAAACTGAATCCAATCTTTACCAAGGACCATGGTGGTATTGGTCGCACAATGACTTCATGAGATGTCTCTACCCTGATTTTCGTATTCAACCAGGGTTGGATTAAAAAATTTTTATTATCGAACTTTTTTAACTTTTTTGAATTTTCAAATTTTTTTTAAGATTCTTTTTTATTCCGGACCACAAAAATTTCGGTTCTCCATGTGAAAAATTGTCGAAATTTTTTTGTAAGTATATTTGACTGTATTGAGATAGCATACAAGGACTAAACGGGTTCAACCTCAACCACTATGCTACTTGTATTTTTGACAAAACATTTTCACCTGAAAATAATTTGGAAGAGCACCCACGTTGCTGCAGTTCGGAAACATTTTGGTGACTGCATGGTTAGTGTGTGACCGCGCAATGCAACGTCATTGCCCCGCCACTTTCCCCCTTCGCGATTCAGGAAAAAAATTTGACCAACTCTTATAAAGTCATTGTGCGACCAATATCCCAAATGAAAATACACTTTCAAGAGACCAAATAAAAATAAACATGCACTCATCAATTTAACATCAAAATTGGCACCTCGCCCGCCTGTGAAAACAGGCCGAAACTGGCAAAACTTACTGCTGTTACATTATTACCCAATCAACAACAATCAACACCTAAAAGTCGTCATCGTCCTCTTCAGCCAATTCCTTGGCGAATTCCAACTCCTGCTGTTCGCGTTCCCGTTGTTGTTCAGCTGTTTCGATGTTCTTCTGTTGGTCGGGCGGGTAGCGCAGCGCCTGCAGCAACAGTTGAGAATTAAGCCCTCACTATACTTCGTAGAGAACAAATTCTCGCACGCCCATTGGCTGTCGTGCGTTCATCAACCAGTCAGCGCGCGAGAATTCGTTCTCTGTTCTCTCGGAGAACGAAGTTTTGTGAGGTCCCTACAGTGTGCCGGCTTTATATCGTTACGCAACATCGAAACTTTACACTGCTTAAATTTTCCATTTAAGGCCCCCTTTCAGAATACAGCCCAAGTGCAAAAATATTCAGCAAACCAGCGGGGACTCTAATTGAATTCTTTCTCTCTCCACCGGCCCAAAATATCAATGTCTTTACCTGTACTAACGTCACAAAATCGTTCAAATCAAGACCACGCTTTCGTTCGTACTTTCAGTCGTTTATCAGTTGTCGACTCCTACCGGTTAGGTAAGACCACAATTTTCTCAGCCCAATCCCCTCCCCCGGGCGGCCAACTGGATATAAAACGATGCTACGATCGACTGCACGTATAACGCACCTTCACAGCCTGATTATACAACGCGAGACAATAGCTAATGCGCTGGTCAAACGCGTACTGCGGCTCATCGGTGCTGTACACGTCCTGGGGGTCGTTTGATTGTAGATACTGACCATCGGGCACAATTACTGCATCGATACCGCCGTCGTTGATGATCTGTGTATGTGAAAAATGGGGATCTTGTTTCGGAAAAAAACAGGCATTAGGAGCTGAAAAGGCACTCTCGCACCGGCATTCGGGTAAAACTAGTAAAAGTAAGCACGTTAACGGCAAGATTCTAGGTGCCGGATTTCAATATTTAGGTGACATGGGTGAAAAACTTGGGCCCAACCTTGAAGGCGCACGATCTAAATTACAGTCAAGCACTTCGCGTTGCATGATTATGACATCTTCTCAAATAGAATTTTTGTGACGTGTTGGACATTACAGGAACGGATGGTACTCAAACTGCCACGAGTTTTTTTTAAATAGTATCTGAACGAATAACAGCTGTTACAGTTGTAGACCAAGATTGGTGATAATACTGTTTCATATCGGCAACGCACGCATTTTTATCCACCTTGGCCATCAAATCTGCCAAACACAGGGTAATGGGTGATATTTTCGAAACGGTGTAAAGGTCAGTTGGGTGTAAAGGTCGGTGGAAAGCTCGGTCGACAGCTCAGTGTGATAGTCCTCGGTGTAAACTTGACACATTCCACGTTAATAACAGGCAATGTTTCACGTTTACACCGAGCTGCGCCGCCGAGCTTTCGACCGAACTTTACACCGACCTTTACGCCCAGCTGACCTGTGCACCGTTTCGAAAATTCCACCCATGGTCGGCATCCTAAAAGTGTGAGTGTCGGGTATCGGGGTTCGATGCCTTCAGATTTCCTCCTAGATGTCGTGTGTCGGTTCGGCACCTGACAAGGCGCAGGTGTCTGTCGGTCACGCCCCCGATCCACACTGACACTACCCAACACCAGTGTAGTTCTTGGTCGTCCGGAGGGGGAGATAGCGGACCCCCCTTTTTTTCGGAGGGGGATAGTGTAGGGGGAAGACCCAAATTCGGGAAAAAGTCACCTTTGAGGTGGAAAATTTGACCTATTTTTGCCCCATTTTGGAAAAAAATCTTCATAAAAAGGGTATTTTGGCCACTTTTGAGAACATTGACCTAGAAATCACCCATATTAGGCCTGAAAATGTCAATTTTAGGCCTAAAATGCCCATTTTAGGCAAAAATTGGGGGAGATAGTGTGCCTGGAGGGAGGATAGTGTACCACCTGAGGGTGAGATGGCGTACACGTGGGGGACCCTCTCCCCAGGAACTACACTGCCAAACACCTTGTTTTCGCTCACTAACCGTGTTCACAATATAGTCCGCTTCCTGAATGCTGGTCAGCTGCAGTTTGCGACAGATCTGTTCCAGCGAGATTCGGCTGTACGCGAATGCAATCTGAAAAAAACAAACGAAAAAAGCTAGGCTTATGTTAATGTAGTTAACGCACATCGTCTACGCTGGCTTTCCTGTGCTCGTGGTGATTTTTCTGGCGGTCAATAGGTCCGAGGCGTTTACACGGTCGGCGCCGGGCACCCGGCTAATAGTTTTGTCGTCAAATCAAGTCGTCGAACAAGCAACAATACACGAGCCCCAAATGAGCGCAAAAAAATAACACATGTGATTTGACGATAAAATGTGGTGACAGGACTTAACGACATTACTATCAGCCCTGGCATCTCGTCCGTTTGTGAAAACAGACCGACACCGCGGTACCTCCGAACCAGCAACCACACAGTTCCAGCCGCAACAGAACTGTCACAAACATGTCCACGCTCACCTGTTTGACAGCCTTTCTGATCACATTCTGATGCAGTCGCACAATCAATGAATGCGTGCCATCCGGTTCGAATACGGCCGTGTCGTGCTCCTGGATGCATCGTGTGAACGATGGGACATCGCCGAGACGAACAGCTGCGGGGTGGAAGAAATGGGCGTTGTCCAGTGTTTTTATAGTGTCGCCGAAAAAAAGCTTCCGCCCAACCAGAGCTGTGCAAATTTATGTAATATAATATTGTGACATGTACTATTTTGGGATTTAAACAAAGGTTTACAGATATTATTGCATTAAAAAGCCGGCAACCCGTAATTTTTTTGGCAAAAACAACACGTCCTAACATATATTATCCCATTGGTGGATCATTTGCCAAACTCTTGTGGCCCAAACAGCGACCATTAGTGGCAAAAAAAACCCTGCACGCGTGTATCACAAAATCAATCAAAACATAATCCGCAAGTTTCAGCTCGCACCGTACCTTGCGTCAGTTCCAAATAGGGCGCAAGTGGCTTCCTCAGATATGGAGTGCGGAACAGAGTACGGCTGGGAATCTCGCCCAACAGGAGGGACACAACGACCACAAATTTGTTGACCTGCAGCACAGAACGCCAAAATCACAAACCACATAATGTAAAATGCGGCTTTTTGTGCCCGATTCGTCCTTTTTTCACAGACAAGCCTATACTGGCAGGCGGCAAAAAAACCGGTTTTTTTTCAGAAAAAACCGAAACAAAACCGTTTTTTCCGAGACCAAATACTTTTCCATTTATTTTTCCGTGGGTACCTTTTCGGTTTTTGATCGAAAAAATATCGGTACTTTATTCCAATTTTGCCAAAAAATTGTAATGCAAAACTGATGAGTTTTTCGATTTCAGTGAAAAATTGGCTCTAGCACGAAAATTAACCGACCTAAAATGAGACAAAAAGCGTGTAAACCAAGTGTTTTCGACTGACTTCAACACTCTTCAAGAACACTCTCGTCACTTCGAACAAATTTTGCACTGAAATTGTTCGAAATTACGCTCTTAAGTACTGGAAAAATATTTGAAAAAAAACGTTTTTTGAAAAAAAACCGTTTTCTCACCAAAAATAAAAAACGGTTCTTTATGACAGTATAGACAAGCGGTGCACCGGCAAAGTTTTTGTTTTCTACATTTGTAACTTAGTTCTTTTTTCAGCATCTTTTTCCAGCATTTTTGACGGGAACCACCGTCAGTGCAAACACAGGTGCTTGCTCGCTATACATAGAAGTAAGTCTGCTCTTTACCGAATTCGAACAGCCAAGTTGCATACGAAATGAAGCAAAAAAGACGAACACATTGTTTGAAGCCAATCGCAGTCTGCTGCGGCGCTTTGTGAATCGCCTGTTCCAAATGTTTCTTCGCCGATAAGTATTCGCCCTGTATCGCTTTGATTCGACCTGCGAGCAAAATGATAAGCATGAAATTTCGCCACGATCGCGGGCCCGGCACTGTATCGCTCTATTTTCACACGCATCATGGCGGTTTTTTTCGTTTGAAAATTTCTGTGTCGCGGTACCTTTCATGGAGTCTTCGCAAAAAAATTCAGACGACCAAACATCACGCAAGAGCAGCCTAAATCCATTCCCGGGCACGCACCAAAAAAATCCACTCACCCAAATAATAGAAATGTCGCGCCCAGTCGCTATTGCGCACGGACTCCGGGAATCGCACCCGCGTCACCAGTTTGGCGGCATCTTGATATCGTTCGAGCAGCATGTACACGTGCAACAGACAGTTGATCAATGTTGCCTGACTGTCCTGGTCGCCGCGCATGGTCACCGCGCGCAAACAGCCATTCAGGTAGCTGAAAATTTTGTTTTTGTGCAGCTCGAATTGGCATTTTGGGGTAGGGTGGCCGTCGAAAACTCCCCAAGAAAATTTCGAAAACCCTCAAATCGAAAACCCCCGAAAACAACAACCCCAAATCGAAAAACCCGACAACTCAGTTTTTTCAGACATTTTATATTTTAAGGGGCTTCGATGTTTCGGAGCTTTCGATTTTCGGTTTTTTTCGGCGGTTCTTTTCGGGGTTTTCGCCGGAGGCGTTCGCACTGACGAGCCCTGGCGCCTCGGTCTGTCTGCGAAAGCAGGGCGAAACAGACCAACATTACTGCACTCAGTACATTGTGACTTCACTATGTGCACTGCTTGTTTGTAGTGGCTCTCTGCCCTCGCTATGCACAGATGTGACGAAACTCTGTTTATGAGTTTGCACGCAGTGATGTTACAGACCAGCAATAAGATCTGCTGGTGGGGCTTTTTGGGGTGGCCGTCGAAAATCCCGAAAAAAAAAATCCCGAAACGAAAAACCCCGAAAAAAAAATCCCGAAAAGCAAAAATCCCGAAAAAATCCCGAAAAATAAAAAGGTGTAGAAATGGACCAAATTTTTTTGTCAGAAGTTGGCATTCATGTAGTTGGTGCTCAGGCTTGCATTCAGGATTAGGCTTAGGCTTAGGCTGCCAGCCAGGAAGACCTGTTCATACGAAGGAAACATCAATAAAAACACACATGCTCAGGGTTTCTTTCAGGCTAAGGCTTAGGCTTAGGCTGCCAGCCAGGAAGACCTGTCCACGTAACGGAACTATCCACAAAAATACAACGTCCAGGCCTTCGTTCAGGGTTAGGCTTAGGCTTAGGCTGCCAGCCAGGAAGACATGACCGAACGAGAATTTCAATATCTTGAGCCCCAACTGATCCATTGCCCAAATTATGGACTCCAACTACATGAATACCCCTTAATGCACCTTAAACTTTGTATTTTTCCTCAATTTCATTTTTCGGGATTTTTGCTTTTCGGGATTTTTTTTTTCGGGATTTTTATTTTTCGGGATTTTTCTTTCGGGATTTTTTTTCGGGATTTTTTTTTTCGGGATTTTCGACCCCACCCCTTTTTGGAGGCAAATTTGCCGGAGGCGTTCGCACTGACGAGCCCTGGCGCCTCGGTCTGTCTGCGAAAGCAGGGCGAAACAGACCAACATTACTGCACTCAGTACATTTCGACCCACCCTAGAGTATACTGTGTTTCTCTAATGAGATAAGTGGCCATCCAGTGGCAACGTAAACTTCTCAATTTACCCAGAGCAAAAAATTCACTCGCCAAACGGCAAGAACCTGATGCCAGCGGACGAAAAAAAACGCTTTTCGCGGAAAAAAACCGAAAAACCGTTTTTTTCGAGGAAAAGATACTTTTCCATGCATCATTCAAAGGCTTTCCTTATCTGCTTTGTTTTTATCGGTCCAAAAAACCAGAACGTACGAGTTTTTCGCCTCGGGTCAATTTGATGTTCGTATCGAAATTGTTGATGTAACCTTGTTTATGCCTATGCGTCATAGTGCACACATTTTAAACCGCAAACACCTTACTTTTTCGACCGAACTGCCCGGATTTTTTTCAACGAAAGATAAAGAACGTTACTTTACGCCATCATAATAGAAACACAAAAAATCTTCTCGCCAAACCATAAAAATTAATGGCAAATTTACAAAAACTCCGAACTCACCCAATGATCTGTTCAGTCTGCCCGGCCCGCATGTTGACCAACATGTAGTAGTGATAAGATCGCGCGGCGATCGGGTCCATCGATCGTCGATTGTGCTCAGAGATACGGGACAGCAACGATACGGCACATTCGCTCGCCTGCATCGGAATGTTATGTTGTCGGAAAGAAAATGCTAAAATGCATATGTTCATTTTTTTCTCAAAAAAAAAACGGCCAGTGGCGAAAATCGTCAGTTGACCTGAAATGCCACGTCGAGATCTCAAATTTGAAGTGGCAACTCCGGAACCGAAGGCTTTTTTAAGCCAGAATGACCGATTACAAAAAAACACATCAAAATCACACAAGTGAATAAAACTCAACCGCCGCCGACCTGTTTGGGTAGTGTTTTTTGATCGAACATGTAGAGCAGCACAAGCAGATGAATGTAAATCTCAGTTTCGGGCAGCAGCGGTCCGCTGGTGGTCGCCGCACGACGAATGGCACGCGGGGAACGACCCGTTTGTTGGTCGGTCGACGTGTCCATTGACTGCACAAATGCGGGCAAGCACGAATTATTGACGGCCGTTTCAAATTTGATGGTAAGTTCAATGGCATGGACATCGGCTGGGGGGGGGCATAGGCAAATTTTGGTTGAGCTGGCTGTCTATATTTTGTGACGGAGGTGGCGTGCGCTAATTTCGACCAGCGTATTCAGATTACCCAAAACAATGGACGCAGTTTGCACATTCTACTTTCTGCACAGAAAACGAAATTTCAGGTGCGAATTTCACCTAAAATTTGGACACCTGGGTGGTGTGTGAAAAGTTCAGTTACCTGAAATTTGCTTCTATTTTGCATTTAGCGCACATTTGCATCTTTTAACTGCCAAACAAATCTCCACTTAGGTGCAGATTGCACTTCGCAAAAAGGTTGAGAGAGTGTGGACTGGAAGTCTGCCAGCCAGCGCAACGTGTAGCGTGTGGCGTGCAAAGCAGTGTGTGTCTGCACGGTTGCATGGGTATAAGTGCAACTTTGAGCCGCAGCCAGACCGCGTTCCCGTAGCTCAGTTGGTAGAGCAACTGGCTATCCAGGCCTGGTGGCTGGGAGGTCGGAGTTTCGAGTCCTTCCGGGAGCATACGTTTGGTGTAGCGGTTCAGAGTTCACAAGAGTCCCTGTGGCCTATGGGAGAGCACAACTTGAAACAGTATCTATACAAGTTGCTCACAACAGAGAATAACTAACAGCAGTTTCGGCTTCGACCGATGTAGCAGAGACCCAGGTCATGAGTTGATCGCGTTGAGCCACAACCTAAAAAAGAAAAAATAATGGTAACGGACCGAAAAATAGGACAGAACGGCAAAGAATATTTTAACACAGCAGTTCAGACCTCAGACAATTCGCGATATCTTTCAGTTTCCAAATAGAGTAGCGAAATTGTACTAAACTTTTATATTTAGGCGAAAAAAGCTATTAAGCATTTCAGAATCAAAAACCTACTAAATCTTCATTCTTGTAGCTTCTTGCCAGTTGCTACTAGCCCATTTTGAAAAAGAATAAACACCGGCCGAGAATGAATCAACAACGCAACCGATACTGACCGTCTGACTCGTAAACACCGTGTTGACCAATCGTGTCAGCACCGACCCGTTCAACGATTTGCGAGTGGACGCCAGCGAACGGAGCACGCGCGTGATGAAGCGCGCCTCCTTCTGAACGTCGGCGCGCTCCAGCAAACGACAGTGCTCGCGAAGATCTGAGACGGGGAAATCGATTGTGTGCATGGGTTTTTTAAGAGACTTTTTAGGCGCAATTTGCACCTAAAACTTCAGACTTGCATGCGCCAAAAAACTGGAGGTTAGGTGCAACTTGCACCTGGATTTTTCACATTTTGTTCAGAAAACAAAATTCTGGGTGCAAGTTGCACCTAAAATTTGACTCTTTGCGTATTTTTCCGCAAAATATATTTTTGAAAAAAGTCAACACCCGGACCAAGAACTACACTGTGCGGAATGCAATCCCATCAGATTGTGAACAGAATGGCGAAAATCACAGGCAACCGAAAAGGCTAAAACTGACTTTCAAGCGTGATAGTGTCGACATCTTTCGGTTTCTTTGATGCGCCTTCTTCTTTCCCTGCATTTTTGTCTTTATCCTCAGCCGCTGGTTTGGGTGAATCTACCTCCATCGTGTTTGCGTTAGCAGCTGGCATTCTACGTTTCTCACCTGAAAATTTTGATGATCGTTTTTCGTTCCCATTTTTTGATTATCAAAATGAATGAAATTTGAAAAACTAAGAGATTCTTTCAGAGATCGGAAACGGGCCGGGCCGCGATTTTGGACTTGGTCGACCGGGCCGGAGATTTGGGGGGACCGGGCCGGGCGGGGCCGGGCTGCTCGGCCCGGTCCGGTCCGGTATGCCTAAATTCGAACGAAATTACCATTTTTTGAACCAAAATTTTCAAAATTTTTGCGCAATAATATTTCCTAGTTCTTGATCTTTTCAGTCATCGTTTTGAAGAAAGAAGCAGTGGTGTTGGTGTAGCTACCCATCCCATACCCAGGCCTTTGCAATCAACCCACTGTACCACCAAAAAAGCCTGCCTGCAATCAACCTATACCTACTGTACCGACCGGCCGAGCTAGGGGGGGTCATCCGGGAACAAAATTTTTATGTATACATATTGATGAGAATGTACTCTGAGCGCTAATTTCGCGCGTCACGCGCGATTTTTCGCCTGTATGGAGTGACAAATACCGATTTTAAAAACCATTTTGAGCCAAAAATTATACCTACAACTGTACCAGCCGGGGCGGCGACTTACGTACTGCATCAGGATGGCGCGTCAATCTACCTCAGTGTAGTTCCTGGGGGGGAGGGGGGTCCCCCTCGGGTACGTCTGTTCCCCCTCCATGGTACGCCTGCCCCACTGTTCACCCTCCGGGTACGTCTGCTCCCCCAATTTTTACCTAAAATAGGCAAATTTTGGCCTAAAATAGGCATTTTTAGGCATAAAATGAGTGATTTTTAGGTCAATGTCGTCAAAAACCGCCAAAATACCCTTTTTATTGAGATTTTTTTCCTAAAAGGGGCAAAAATGAGTCAAATTTTCGACCTCAAAAAATGACTTTTCTCCAAATTTGGGTCCTCCCCCCCTTCCGGGTCCGTCCCCCCTTCCCCCCCAGGTGGGTACGTCTGTTCCCCCTCCGAAAAAAGGGGGTACCGCCTGTTCACCCTCCGGACCAGGAACTACACTGATCTACCAACCTACCCATAGTCACTGTCAGTGTAGTTCCTGGTCCGGCGGGGAAATTAGTGTACCTCCCTACTTTTTCGGAGGGGAAATTAGTGTACCTCCCTGGGGGGAAGGGGGGGGAAGACCCAAAATCAGGAAAAAGTCACTTTTTGAGGTAGAAAATTTGACCTATTTTTACCCCTTTTTTGAAAAAATTCTTCATAAAAAGGGTATTTTGGCGACTTTTGAGAACATTGACCTAAAAACCACACATTTTAGGCCTAAAAATGCCCATTTTAGGCCTAAAAATGGCCATTTTAGGCAAAAATTGGGGAAATTAGTGTACCCGGAGCGGAGGGGAAATTAGTGTACTAGTGTACCTTGGTCGGGGAAATTAGTGTACCTTGGGGGGGGGGTCCCCCTCCCCCCCCCAGGAACTACACTGGTCAGTGGTCACTGTAGTGGCTGGGGGGGGATGGGGGGGGGGCCCCCCCCCCCCCCCCTAAGGGGTATCTATCTCCGAGTCAACCCTTAGGGGGGATGGGGGCATAGTAGTGGCTGGGGGGGGGTTGGGGGGGGGGGTTACCCCCCCCCCCCCTCTCAGTACTTACCTACCACAAAACCCGAGGGGGGGGGCGGGGGGGGGGGGGGGGGGGGGGTTGAGTACTTACCTCTCACAACTCCAAATCATACCTCTCACAAGCAATTTTATACCTTTTTAAGGAAAAAATCGGTGTTTTTCGACCTTATTTTCGCAAAAATCGCGCGCTCCGCGCGCAAACCCACCCATAATACCTATTTTTAGGCGATTTTCGGCGAAAATTTTGAAAAAGTACTATTTTTACCTCAATTTTTGGCCAAAATTGTATCACAAAAACGGTGTTTTTTCGCCTTTTTGGGTGACCAAAATCATACCTCTCACGCTTCCGGTCCCAACCCCGCATCATACTTACCTCCCACACATGGGCCTGCCACTACACTGGATGGGGGGGAAGGGTATCTATCTCGAGCCGACCCCAAAGGGTATCTCGAGCAGTGTAGTGGCTGGGGGGGGATTGGGGGGGGATTCCCCCCCCTAAGGAGTAGCTACCTTGCAACCACCCCTTGGGGGGGGATGGGGGGGGGAAGGGTAGGTACCTTGCAACCACCCCGGAGGGTACCTTGCAACCATCAATTTATGGTTTTTATAGGCAAAAATGGGTGTTTTTCGACCTCAAAACCCCAAAAATCGCGCGCTCCGCGCGCAAACCTCCATATAATAGGTATTTTAGGCAAATTTTCGGCCAAAATGCAAAAAAGTACCAATTTTTCGGCCAAATTTGCAGTATAATGCATGCAAAAAACACCCTTTTTTCGGACCTCAGGGCAGTGTAGTTCCTGGTCCGGCGCGGCGGTTAGTGTACCTACCCCTTTTTTCCGTGCGGCGGTTAGTGTACCTACCTGGGGGGGGAAGGGGGGGGGAAGACCCAAATTCAGGAAAAAGTCACTTTTTGAGGTAGAAAATTTGACCGATTTTTGGCCCTTTTTGGAAAAAATTCTTCATAAAAAGGGTATTTTGGCGACTTTTGACAACATCGACCTAAAAATCACCCATTTTAGGCCTAAAAATGCCCATTTTAGGCCTAAATTTGCCTATTTTAGGCAAAAATTGAGGCGGTTAGTGTACCTGGCGCGGCGGTTAGTGTACTAGTGTACCTTGGGCGCGGCGGTTAGTGTACCTTTGGGGGGGACCCCCCTCCCCCCCCCCCCAGGAACTACACTGCCTCAGGGGTACCTTGCAACCTCCCGGAGGCTGGGTAGGGGGGTACCTTGCAACCATCTGGATCCATCCCCCCCCCAAGGGTACCTTGCAAGTTGCAACCATCTGCCTGCCACTACACTGATCTCGAGTAAGTAGATTTATGGTTTTCAAAGGCAAAAATAGGTGTTTTTCGACCTCGGGACCCCCAAAAATCGCGCGGTCCGCGCGCAAACACCCAAAAATGGTCATTTTAGGCCAATTTTCGGCAAGAATGTCAAAAAATACCCATTTTTAGGCCAATTTTGCAGTAAAATTGCATGCAAAAACGGCCTTTTTTCGCCTTTTGACGGACCATAGGGGTATCTTGGGTAGCCTCTGGAGGGTATCTCGAGTAAGTCCGAAACCTTCCCCCCCCCTAGGGTATCTTTGGTCGATTGGCCTGCCACCACACTGACCCCCCACCCCCCCCCCAGCCACTACTATGGTACCTACCCCTTCCCCCAGCTGCACCAGTGAAAACAAGTATGCTGCTGAAAATTTTCGATTTTTTTCAGCTTTTTGGACTTTTTCAGTTTTCGGCCCTTGAAAATTGGCTGACCGGGCCGGGCCGGACCGTGCCGACCTCAAGCCAAAACGGGCCCTGCCGGGCCGACCTGCAGCCCTCCACCGGGCCGGACTTTTCGCCGACCGGGCCGGGCCGGGCCGACTTGACCCGGCCCGTTCCCGATCTTGTGAAGGTCTTCGCGTAAGCTTGCAGATAAAATTTGAATTTGAAATCTCTGGATTCTTTCATCAAAATTTCTCTTGTTATGCGTTGTAGGCGGTTCGCGGGTAGGTTGAATTGCGGAGTTTTGAAAGCGATGACCTTGTGCGATGAATTTTATGGTGAATTCGGTGTAAAAAAGCAGCGCCCAGAAGTGGCCGAGTTCACAATGTTGGATAAACAATGATCCCAACTTGCCCGTTTACGAGGTCACACTGCTCCTCGCCTCGTCGTGGGGCAACGGAAACGGAGCCCTAGAAGAAGAATAGATTTACTATCCCACACGCCAATCGTCACGTTACAGGGCTCATCGTAAAATAATATCACCTCGCTACTGCCCGTTTA